>MAVT02000780.1:0-21479 GCA_001702395.2 Diaporthe helianthi
CTTCCTCCTACTTAACTTTAACCTTAACTTTAGCAACTCTATAGCGTTTTTAAGGTTGTAGCTTATCTTTAAATACTTTTATAGTAAAGTTTTTCTCGCCTATTTTAAATATAGTTATAAATTTAGCGTTAGAGTTAAGTATAGCCTTGCGATATTTTATCTTCTTTTTAACCTTTTTTTTAACTTTAAAGCCTATATTTTCTCTTTTAAGTAAAGCTATTTAAAAGCGTAGGGGATTAAGCTTATTAGCAACTTGTTTAGCTTTATATTTAGCTATTTAATTATCTTTAGAGGCTAGTAATATTACATAGTTTTTTGTAATAACCTTTTTTTTAGTAAATGCTTAATTATTAACTTTACTACCGGAATTCTTATACTTTAACTCTTATAGCTAGTTAAAAAGATTTTTATCTAGGTTTAAATAGCATTTCGAATACTATAGTACTTTTTCTTGTAATACTAGGTATATTCCAGTATATTTAAATGCATTTTTAATAGTTCTCTTCGTTATAGCCTTGCAAGCTTTAAAGAGGCATTTAACAAAGTTAATCTTGCCTATAGGAATTAAATTAGTATAGCTAAATAGCTTTTCTATCTTATTATTAAATACCCTTTTAAATATACTAAATATACCGTTGTTAAAAAGCTATAACCTATAAAAAATATATACTAGTAGCTACAACGGGTTAATATTATACCTATAGCATATAGTTATAAACTTAATGCTTTTATAGCTATTATAGCTATCGAGAATTAAAAAAATAGCTTAGGATTTATTGTAATTTCGAATCTTATTTATTACTAGTACAAAAATACTAGTAAGCTATTTAATAGCAATTTTATTGCTTATCCAGCCGTTCAAAAAGGCCTAAAAACCCTATTCTAGTAGTATAATCTTTCTAATTTTTTTTGTAAACTATTATTTTTAAAGGTTAAAGCTTTTAAATATAAGCCTAGAAGGTAAATAGTAGCTAGTTGTAATTATAAAGTTAATAACTATAACTATTGCTTGGGTAGTGTTTTTTTTATAGTAATAAACTATTTCTCTATACTTTCTAGTATAAATTTATTGTAGGCTATAAATAAAGTAAATTAAAAAGAGTATTTTTTAGCAAAAAAGTAAAAAGTAAACTTACTATTGCCCTCTATAATTCTTCTTTTATCCACATTAACTATTAAGTTAAGCTTAATCTATTTAAAGTCCTCTAGCTTGTTAAAATACTAGTTAACTACCTTAGAAGTAAATAACAAGAACTTCGCAGCTTTTTACTTTTTATTTAACTTCGAAATAATCTCTAAGTATTTTTTTTTAAAGCTATTAAGCTAATTCTTGCCTAAGAGCTAAATATTACCATTTTTTTTTAAAGATTGACGTAACAAGGGAATAAACAAAAGAACTACTTAGTATATAGCTTAATTTTTCTTGCTAAAGGATCTATTTAACAATATCTTGTTTTTAGTTACAAAAAAGACGTTAAGCAAGCTGCATTTGCTTATTTAAGGGTCTAGCGCCCTTTATTTGCTTTAGTAGTATAGACTTAAGTACGCTAAACTAGTTAGCTGCTAAATAAGGCGTAAAGCCTTTATTTGTAACTGCAAATGCTGCATTATATATCTAAAACTGTTTATAGTTCTTCAATCTACTATATAGCTTCTTTTTAGGCGCTATACTAGGTAATTAAGTTAGTAGTAAAGTAGAGAAGTAGACCTTAATTTATAAGAGTTACTATCTCGGAAGGTATATAATTAGTAGGGGATTCTGCTAGGCTATATCGCCAGTAGACCCCGCAGTATACTATTTAACACTTGGAATGTGTAAATCTATTAAAAAGCTTTAGATTAAGTATAAGAACTTCGTAATAACTGTAGAATTGAGTAAATGGGTGTAAGTTAAAGACCCTTACTTTGTATGGCGTAGCCGAAATTTACGTGGTTCGAAGGTGGGGGTGGCCGAAGGTGGGTGGTCCACGGTATTGTGTAGGAGGGAGAAAGGGTAGCCGAGGTGCTGTGCCTTCTCTACGTTTGGCAGTCACTTTGATCAGGGCACTGGCGCAGACTACGTGTAGGCTGCGTATGCTTAGATCGATGGGACTTAATCTCTATTGACTAGACGAAGAGAGAGGACTACAGAGGTACTATTTATATACACAATTGGTGGCGGAGTACATCGGGCCACCGGAAGTCCGTCGGGCCTATGTAAGACCCCGTCTCCGTAAGTCAACAGACACACAGTGCCCGTACGCCGGCTTCCGACAATACCTAAGATTATAGGTGGTAAGTAATCCATTGTAAGAGTTATGATATAAAGTAAAGGTATTAAATAATTTAGATTTAATTGTAGAAAAATAGATTCTATAAGTAGGTCTAGTTAAGGAAGGAAATAAGTAAGCTATCCTATAGGTAGAGGGGCTCATCGATAAGGCGGCTGCTAGGGCAGCTAAACAGTCCCACACAGTATGAGTTTGGGTGTATATATTATGGAGATAGTACTCTATGTCAGTAGCTTAGCTTGTCCAATGGTAAGACTGCTGTGGGCGAGGCTGAAACACGACGTAGAGATCTGGGTTCGAACCCTGGGCTAAGTAAACGTACTTCTTCTTTTCTTTTTTGTTTATGTTAATCGATATACAAATCGTGCTCCTGATTTTACACTAGAACGTTGTGGCAGCTAAGATCAGCTCCACTCGCAAAGACTGAGTGAATAGTGCGTCACACACTGTGTACATTGCAATTTCGGCAGATTACACACGGCACGCAAAATTCATCCCCTACTTTTTCGACGTCGTCGATTTCGGCAAAGATGATGTTTTTATAACGTTCACTGTTAATTGTAAGCTTAACCGACAACAACAATCACTAGAAACTTAAGCCTAAAGGAAGTCTTCTCGTTAAAAATCCAGGCTTAGATTATCGCGTAAAGCTAATACTATAGATATACTAAACCCCGCTACCTAGCTAATATCTAGAATAAGGTAAATTTTTACTAATTATTTATAAAGTCTAGGTAAACCTAGGTAGTATTTAAATAAATATTAACTAGAAATTTCGATAGCCTTTATAAGCTTTACTATTACTAATAACGTAAGAAAAAGTCTAAGTCCTTCTATTAAAACTAAATAGATACTATAAAGTAAATATATTATACTTTATAATATACTATAGTTTACAATATTAGATTAAATAAATAAAGGGTTTTAACTATAAAGTAATAGCTTATTATAATATAAGATAGTAAAATATTATAAAATATTAGTAAAGGTTCGTATAATAATAATATTCCTTTTAGTTCTTTTAAATTATTATAGTAATAAGTTTACTTGAAATTAGAGTAAGTTACTAAGTTTTTAATTATAAATCTATAGTATTAATTTCTATTTTAGAATCATTTTATTTAATTAGTAATATTGTAGAGAAAGCTTTACTTATTATTACTTACCTAGATACTTAGGTAGGTACCCGCCTATCTACTGTTTTTAATTATAGTTCGTAGTTCAATGCTCTATGGATTTCAGAGTACATGACTAGAATCGTGAACAAATCCATGTACTGCGATATTTTTTGTCAGGATAGATTGGCCCTTGGCTGTTGGTAAGGACTCTAGGAAGATCTGTAGACTCCCAGGGCCAACTATCCCAGGAAGCCTTCAGCTGCATCGTTTCCAATGACAAAGGCAAGGTTTTCACCACGATAGAGTAAGTTAACTTGAGACGTGCGAGCCGTGACGATAGTCCGTCATGTCTTGGGTGCCCCTCTACTGCCTGCAGCCCGACTCCACCTGTTCGTCCGAAGACTATTCCGATCAAGACACCGAAGGTCGAGCAGTAGGACCTCTGCCAACCGGCAAGAAACCCAATTGGCCACGGTTCTTATGATGAATTTCTTTCGTGACGAGAGTTGAGACACGGGTCGCTGCCTTGTGTGTGTCCCTGTGTGTGCCGTGGTATGCGGGTTGTTGGCAAAAGAAGTGGGTATCGCTGACGTCGGAGGGACTGAGGGATCAGCACCAGAGACAACTCGGCTGCACGGGCCAAGGTTTTCCATGCCACCAACGTCACCGTGAGCTCTTTGGATGCATCTTGCCATTGGGGGCTGATGGTGAAACTTGCAGAAGCCCGTCATGATGGGATTCTTTCTGGTGCCGTGCCGGCCGGCCTATGACGCAGGGCAGGAGCATTGAGAGGGCTGTCTGTGCTGTCTGCAGCCTGCTGGGTATTCTTCTTATAAGTCGCATTCTCAGGATGAGTTTCTTCATTGCCCTCCACCCTTTTGAGAACCGAATTCACATTTTCCACTCGCGAAATTAGACCACAAACACATCCGAATCATTTCAATCCTACAACTTCACACACAGTTCTCAGGAACCCAACAAGCAAAATGTCTGTAGGCGGTAACAACCTGAACAGGACGGAAGACGTCCCCGGCGCGTTCCCATCCGACGACGCCTTCACGACGACGCCAGCCACCGAAACACAACAAAACACAAAAACATACCCCGAGCATGAACTGGGCACACACCAGAACATCGCCCAAGTAGGCGGCGCCAATAACAGCAGCAGCATCCCCTCCCCGAGCCAAAACATCGCGCACACCAACACCGCCGGCGCCGGCGCAGGATCCACAGCCAACCCGGCAGACATATCAGACCCGGACCATCTCCTCCGCCGTGCGGGGGCAGAGGGCGTGCCAGCATCGTCCAGCACACATGGGACACAATCAACAGGCCGGGATAGTGCCGCGCAGCCCACCAGCACGATGGCATCAGCGGCCAACCCCCTGGGCGGGCCCGCAGCGGCCGACAACAACGACAGTCTCGGCCCAGCCAACTCGCCAAATATCACCGAGGATCTAAAGGCAGTCGGGTCCGGCGCGGCGACTGCACTCACGGCGGCGGTGATCGCTGCCCGGGACGCTGCCATTGCGGCCAAGAACGCCGCGGCGCCTGTGGTGAGTTCTGCTGCCGAGCAGGCCATGCAGGCTGCTGGTTACGCTGCCGAGAACGCCACCCCGGCTGCGAAGGCTGCTTCTGAGCAGGTAAGTAGATTTTTGTAGTTTGATTTTGTGGCTTCCCTAACCTGGCACATGTGACTGACTGACTGATTTCTTTTTAACTTTATAGGCCAAAAATGGAGCCATCTACGTCAAAGACTCGGCCGTGCCCGCCGCAAACGCTGCGGTCAACACCGTCCAAGCAAACGTAAGACCACA
Organism: Diaporthe helianthi; assembly: GCA_001702395.2. Lineage (NCBI taxonomy): Eukaryota > Fungi > Ascomycota > Sordariomycetes > Diaporthales > Diaporthaceae > Diaporthe > Diaporthe helianthi. Next base: position 5,206 of record MAVT02000780.1, read on the forward strand.
ACTCCCCTCCGACCCCCTACTAAACCGGACCAGTGAACATATTCTGACCCCTTAAATAGGCCCCAGCAGCCCTAGGCGGAGGCCCAACAGCCAACACAGCCAGCCCGCGGGACGTCGCCCCCGAGGTACCAAGGCAGGTAAAGAGCTCCCTAGTCGAGGCAGGCGAGTCCCCCGAGGCGGCGAGCAGCAGGCGCGCCGTGCAGAACAAGGGGAAGATGGAGGGTGAGCTCCTGGGGTACGCGAGGGAGGTGGAGGCGGATGACTCGGCGGCGAGGCGCGCGCAGGAGCAGTTCAAGCAGCAGCAACAGCAGCAGCAACAGCAACAGCAACAGGAGGCCCCCGTGACCACCACCAAGGGCCCCAGGCCTCCCGCCCCCGGCACGCTGCCGCGCCTCGACTCAGGCCCGCAGACTCCCAGCACCGGCGCGGCTGTTGTCCTGGGCACCGAGACGGAGAGGTCGTTCCCGCTTGGGTCGCACCCTGTGCACCATGGAGGCGAGGGAGGGACTGGGCCCCATGCGGCCGAGCGGGGGCAGTTGGGTGGTTCCAACTCCACCGGCGGGCCCGTGACAACCGAGTTGGATGCTGTGCGGACGGGTGGTGTTCCACAGACGAGTTCGGGCGAGAGTCAGCCTGCTGCGGCGAGGCGGCCACCGCCTGTGGAGGATAAGATCCCCGTGCGGGCGAGCGAGGAGCAGGCTTTTGGGAACGGGCCGGATGTCTACAAGACGTTGAGCTCGGGGACGCCCAGTGGTGTCGGGCAGTAAGGGATGTGTATGTCGTGTGTGTGATACAAGCCGGACGAGGCTGAGAGACTCAGAGCGCCCTTGGTATGTGCTTGTGAGGGTGGGTACCTTAAGTAGGTAGTCATAATCACCTCAAAAAAAAAAAAAAATTGATATCACCTGTGTTATTCTACGCTGGGCCGATCGGGTAGCCCAGTTGATTCCGAACTCGGTGCCCTCGGTGCCCGGCTGGATCTTTCCCAGCACCCTATTGCCACGCATACCTAGCTCGATGGCTTGCGTAGGGCCGGCGCACTGCTGTGTACGACTCAGGATAGTTCGCATACCCTTTGGAAAACCAACTGCACAATCTTGCTGTCATGACGTCGCAGCAAAACACACACTACCGGTACGGCATTGATTTTCATGTGAGAACCACATAAACACCAACCACCTGAACACTCGGAGGATTGGATGATGGACCTCTCTACACCGCACTTGTTGTCTGCAAGACGTCAAAAGCTTCAAGCGGCATCGACAGACCACCAACAAACTCTATCACGTCCCGCCGGCGACCAAAACTCACGACCAAACCGACCAGTGTCTTACCAGTCGGCGCCTTTATACTTCTCCAGTCCTTGATCCTCTCTCCGCTGAAGCTCACAGTGCCCGCCTCGCCCCAGGAGCAGGTCCGTCCCAGGCTGGTGTGAATCTTTGAACTGGGTGTTAGCCATCGGTCATAACCCCCGCCCATCATGGGATGCAGGCAGCATACCTTCAGAGCCCTTGGGAAATCTTCCTTGGGAACTTCTATCTCTGTCACCACCTCACCGCCCGGCCCATCCATGTCAAAGGACTCGAACAGGCCAACTGCCTTGTTGACGACAACCTCCCGCCGGCCCGGGTCTGCCGCGGGCTCGTGCTCGGCACTGATCCCAGAAACACAAAGGTGCGCCGGACCAGTAAAACCTCGCCCTGACACGATGCAGCCCTTGAATCGTCTCAGCGCCCGTTGCTCGCCCGCGTCCTTCGCCCAGATCAGTGCCCCATGAGGTAACAGGCTATTAGGAGAATAGCCCGTACTGGGATAATACCATTCCCGAGGCAGTGTCAGCTCAAGCGTCTGGTGCTCCTGGATACTTTGCCCCAGAACTTGCGAATAGTCATCATCCCATGAGAGTTGTTCGAGTTGTGTTTGGCGCGGTCCAAGAAGACGGTGTGGGGGCACCGAATAGTCGCCAAGTCCGGGTGGCTGCGCTTCTACAAGACCGAGCCGCGTCAACTGCAGGTTGTCACGGACGAACCCTGTGGTGCCGCGCATGCCTGTGATGCACCAGTCCGGCGCAACCGAGAGCAACCGTTGCATGTGACATCCTGACGTGTCACCCATGACTGACCTTCTTCCCGAGTCGAGGATGACCTAGGTAGGTTTTAAAGTCAGCAGCGATGACTCTCACGCACCCATGAGATCTCGGATGGCCACCAGAATCGTGCACTCACCGTAATACCCTTTAGAGATGTCTCCAGTCCATCATCATCCAGGTCAGTAGGGACAGGCAGATGCAGGACCAAGCCTTTGATCCATTCCTCGGCCCCGAATCTCATAGACGTCCTGGTCATCTCGTCATCGGAGCCAGATATTCCAAGTAGTCGTCTCTCTTGACCGTTGGGGGTCAACGAGATGCCAACTAGTGAGCCACGACGATCCCAGAAGCTTTCTAGCGTCTTCTCTTGAGACCGTAACTCGGTCCACGTCTTCGCCCAGAAGACCGTGCGAGTCGGGTTGACCTTGATCGCTCCCGGTGACGAGACGTAGGCCAGTCCCACGTCCTTGGAGTACTTTCGAATCAGCCTCTCTTCGTCGCTAATGGAAGCATCATTCTGGAATTCCTCTTCTGCTCGATACAGGCGGCCGTACTGCTCACATGAACGCCAGATCCGCCGGCGGTTGACTACACCCATTAAAGGTCCTGTCAGCCATCTGTCGGGGCGTGTCGACCTTTCCGCCCACTGGAAGACGAGTTGGGGGTTGTTAGTCCGTAAGAGCTTCTCGTCCTGTTCAACAAGCTCTGCAAGCTCAAAGAACCAGGGGAGGAAGGTCGCCCTGATGCGCTGCCGCCAGAACTGGTCGTTGTTTTGCCAAACACCGTGGACCGGCCATGACGCCCTCGCCAGGTTGACCAGATCCTCGTTTGAGATGAAGCCAGATATCCGGTAGACGACATCGTAAGGTATCCTGAGAAAAGGATCACTGCGGACGCGGCTCCCAAGGTCACTGCACCGAGACCTTGCTTTGAAAGCACCTGATGCGAACATGGACAAAACCACCTCCTTGGCTCCGGGCGCATCGGAGGGATGGCACACCAGGAACTCATAACCCGGCTTTGCCTCCCAAAATTGGTCCTGCATGCGACGCGCATCACCATAATCGATATCCGAGAAAGACCTGCCGCACTGGTCCAGCAGCTCCTGCATGATGCCGTACAGCAGGTTGTTGTTGAGCCTGTACACCAGTTCATCACCGTCAAATCTGCGGGCATCAAAAGACCCGGTAACGCACTTGGACAGCATCTCGTAGCAGCACCAGTGGAAGGGAAAAATGGCGTCACGGTTGTCATTTTCATTTTGGTAGCAACGCACCGAGAAGATGTCGAAGTCCTCTGCGTTCGGGTCGTCACCATTGTCGACATCGACGCCTCCTACATCGACGTAAGTGCCCGGGCCGCTTACAAAAACTCTGCGTGAACAGAAACAGGTTAGTGGGTCTTTGCAAGCCGCCTTCCAGTTCATGGGGGCCTCCATCGCCAACTTGAGAACGGGGAGGGCTAACTTGTTGTGCCCCTCCGCATTGGGGTTCAGTCCCAGAACATGGATTGTCTGGGTCCATTGTGCATCTTTCACGCTGATGACATCCTCGTCGTAAGAGTTGTCTTCATCATAGTGATTCCAACTTTTGTTTTCCTCGGCCCAGTCCTCTAGCTCATATTCGTCGACTTCGCAACGTGGTCCATGCGCACCTTGATTCCCCGACAGATGTTGTTCTTTATCTTTCGCCCATTTCTTGAGGAACGCTGCCGTCCGGGGCTTTTCGGCAATGAGGTCGCCCCTTAAAGGACCACCACATATGGCGCAATAGTCATCCGCGGAACCCATGGTCAAGAAGCAGAAGTGGCGTTGCTGGTTTCAATGTTGGTGTGAGGGTTCACGGAGGCAGTCGACATGCTTTATAATTGATGAGCTTCCTCGTGAGATTGAAGAACGACATCCGGCTGACTTGGACTAGCCACACTCGGTCAAGTGCGACAATGCGACGTTGCTGCCTGCTGACATATGCAGGGGAAGACTCGCCACGCCAGCCGCAAAGCTCACAAAGGGTGCTCGGTTCCAGCAATAGCTCTCTCGTCAAAGTCCATGAAGGGGATGCCAAAGTCAAAATCCATGACCTCGCTATCAAGCAGGTTGACAGGGGCCCAGCAATGCCGCCACTGCATCGCCATCATTGGGTCCATGAACCCGTCCTCAGGAGAAGGGCCAGCAGTGGCGGCGGCGGCAGGGCCATTGCCGCCGGCACTATCACCGATGGCTTCCAGTGCCGGAGGGTCGTCTCCGCCGTTCATGGACATGAGTGTCGCGGCGAGGCGCTCGGAGCTCCTCTCGTGCCGCGTGGCGGCTGACTTCTCCATGGCCTTCTGTAGCAGCTTGGCCGACTTGCCGGCGACGACGCATTCGTCTGCCATGGTCTCGAGTACCTCGATGGCCATGTACACCAGCCTGATCAGCGGCTCCATCTCGGCCTCGGAGGCTTCTTGGTTGATGTACACCAGGATGATGGACGTTGCGAATATGGTGTAGGTTGTGTTGTAGAACCTGTTTGAGACATTAGGGGCCACTTTACGCAGCGTGAAGATGGGTTCGGGACGACTAACCATGTGCGGAAGAACTCTTGGTGGTGGTACGTCTCGTGGATTATTTCGATGGTCTTCTTTGCCGAGTCCAGGCATTTCTGGACACATTCGCACGACCCTGGTACAGACGACCTTTCGGCAGGTGTGGAAGTCAGGAGGATGGACCCGAACAGTAATATCCTGAGGTTGAGATAACCTGTGGCGCCAGGTCAGTCTCAGCTTGCAACGCCCTGTTTACCCGAGTGCTGGGAAAGTGAGACTTACGCATATTCAAAACGAGCTTCTGCCTTTTCATCCACATGGCCTCCTTATGACTACCTATCTTGACCGACTGGTCCGACTCCAACCTCGGACGGATCGGTTCCGGCAGGCGGGCCACCCAGCTGTCGAAGCGCTGGTCGAGGTGCTGCGCCAGCTCGACCGTCGTTGCGGCTGAGTTCTGGGGTAGGTAGATGTCTATGCAGACCTGCCGTATCAACCTCGAGAAATGTACCATGTGCTCGATGATGGCACAGTGAGATGGGTCCAAGAGAGGAGAACTTGGGTCGAATCCTGGGGTGAACTCGGTCAGTGGAAATGCACGATTATGGTACTCTTCGGCACCAAGTCCGCTCGGGCGGCCCATCGCGAACGATAGCTCTCTGCTAAAGGGTCAGTCAAAGAGTTACTCTGGCCATATCGTGGTGAGACGCACTCTTCCAGGGAATATATGCCCCACCAGGTCCTGGCTTCTGCTCTGAGCTGAGCAGGACTTTTCTTGCAGTTCGGGCCTGGCTCGCGATTGATACCAACTGCCAAGGCTGTCCGCACGGCCATACCGATATAAAAGTAAGACCAGTGCGCGTTGAGCTCGTTCTGGCAGACCTTTGCCATGAAAAAGAAAGTCTGCACCATCTCCAAGTCGGTGGCGAGCTCGAGGTCCTTGAACCTCGCCCTGGCCTCGTTGAAGAAGCGCCTGCTCCACTTCTGGTTGCTGAGGCCGCCGACGGGCTCGATGTCGCGGTAGCCGACCAGGGCGCCGATGGACAGGATGCTGAAGTACAGCGGCACGAAGCTGGCGTGCTGGCTCATGGCCTCCTTGTCGCCGGACCAGAGCACCTCGCACCGCTCGAGGAAGGAGGTCTTGTCGACCATGGGGTGGATGTAGTGCATGGTGGAGAAGAAGTTGTGCAGGAAGACGCTGCACTGCCGGTAGTAGACGGGCTCCATGGCCGAGAGCTGCGCCTCCTCCACGGACAGGACCGTCGTCCTCTCGGTGCCGCCCTCGGCAGCTCCGGCGCCCCCGGCCCTCCCCGGCGCGTCCAGCGTAGGCGGCGAGAAGGCCGGGTTGTGCAGATTGGACAGCAGGGCGGCGGCCACGGCGTCCGACTCGGAGTGCTCGCCCGTGCCACCGCCGCCGCCGCCACCGGCCTCGGATGACGCGGGTGAGTGATCGCCGCCGCGCTGGACCTGGGAGAGCAGGGCGACTGACGACGAGCTGCCGTAGAACTCGACGTTCCGGGTGTGGCTGTTGATGGCCGTGACCTCCTGCCCGCCCCGCTGGCGCGCCCGACCCGTGGTGGAGGTGGTAGTGGTGGTAGTGGTGGTTGGCGGCGTGGCAGACAGCGCGGTGCTGGTCCCGGGCGAGCCGGACGGCGGGGCGGCGTGGTTAGTGGCATACTGGTTGTGGGCGGAAAAGCCTGACTTGACCGAGGACGAGCTGCCTGCTGCGTGGGCTTCGAGCTGGGCCGATAGCTGCTCCACCTGTTGCTCTAGGCCCCTGACATATCTAAGGGAGTGAGTGAGTGGACGGTCAGTACCGACGCGCGTCCAGGACGGATTGTGGTTGGATGGATGTGTGTGAGTGAGCAGGACGGAACCTACTCGGGCGTGTAACGCCTCCTCGACGAGTCCTGGCCCTGATAGACACATTCGACGTTGCGATCTAAGAGCATTCATTCCATCAGCGTTCCGCGTAATCCGTGGTACACTCAATTGTGCGGGTTTTGGGCCTAGGCTCACTCCTGCAGTAGGTGCAAGGGTACAGCTCGTCACACTTGTTCTTCTTGAGCCGGCAGAGATTGCACGCCCTGGCCGCCCTCGGACGGCGGACCTTGTGGCCCGAGTTCTGGGCGTGAGGAACCGTCGTCGTCGAGCCGGTAGAAGAAGACTCCATGCTGGGTGCTTCTAAGGTTTTTTTTTTCTTCTCCTTTTTTTCCCTTCTTTTTTTTTGGCTCAATGCCTCGCTCGGCCACAGATGCCTCAGGGTGGAGTGCTTGGGTGTTGGAGTTGAAAAGCAAGGTCGCCGCCCAATAAGGCGCTGCTTTGAGACATTGATGACGGGAACGGGAATGGACCACGCAGACGCAGCGGGTTTGACACGCAGCACGCTCTGAACAGTTCCAAGCAAGGCCCCGCCAAGCTGAGGCTCAAAGGGGGGATGGAACGTGGGACGGACGGAGCTCACCAATTGCCGCTTCCCCGCAAGAAACCGGGGTGCCCTGACGATCTGACCCCAGTAATACCAGAGATACCGGAATTATTAATGCATGGGGAAGGGCACGTTATTATTAGGGGCGTGGGTATGCTCCCTTGAGCTGCCTGCTAATCGTGCGTGCGCAGGCTCGACGGTACCAAGTACGAATCAAGCAGACCTTCAAATGTTGTCCTGCATTCTCATCGTTTTGTAAATTAAGTGTAAAATTGATATGCATCTTGGGGAAGACGTGCGTACAAGCCTGTTGAATCTGTGGGCATCTAGACCTACTTTGAAATCCACGTGCGATTCATGGTTTGAAAGACATGAATCGACGTCAATAAATGTTTCTCAATATATGTGGTCGTATGATGAAAATTTGGGCCGAGGTACGAGAAAAATACGGCATTAATTGTTTCCTGGTAACAAAAAAGGCTTCCAAACTCCGTTGCGCGTAATGAAATAGAGGATATTTCTTCTAGCCAGTATCTACTCCCCTAGCTATACCATTTACTCACTAAGCTCTTTTAATATACTCCTAGTATTTACTTTTATTAGAAAACGATATATAATTATAAATATCCTCTAGCTTATTTCTTTATATTTTTTCCCTTGGAGACTAGCTTAAAATTTTAATTTTTTAATTCATTCGTAATTTTCTAGCCTTTTAACCCTCTTTATTCCTACTTTATATAAATGGTTTTAAAAACATTACGAAAGATAGTAAGATGTAGTAAGGGTATATAAGTTAGCGAAAGCTATAAAACGAGTGATACTAGTAAGTTTATAAAAGCTCGGAGAGTACTGTATATATTAAAGGTATAAAAGGCTTATACTTTTTAGACTCACAGTTTTTAGAAAGGAATGCAGATATTAAAGATACTGTGAAAATTACCTAGTTAGCTAGATCTCGCTAGATCTTTAGAGCAGGGTAAGCGTGCCTAGGTACCTACTTAAGTACTTAACCTAGGTACCTACATAAGTAGGTACCTAGGCACGGAAAGAGCTCCCGAGGTCATTCAGTGAACGGAACAGCTGGGTGAGTGGACGCTGGCTGTAGGGCTGGAAGTACCTTCCGGTTGGAAACTTGCATTCCAGCCGTTTCGCACGCGACACCAAACATCAATGCGAGAAAAGTAACGTCTTTGTACCACCGCAGAATTCAGCATCGGAATCATGTGGCATCAGAGACCTCCTGCAGAGTGCCATGGAGACTTTTTCGCAACCTAACTCCGGGCGTGTGTTCCCGCTTCGTAGCTGTAGTGGTGGGGCCGGCCACCTGCCCGCCCACCTGTCCGCCGTCGACGATCTCAGAAGCACCAGCTGATGCTTGAATAAGCTATCGGATTTGCCGCACTCACATTGCCTGCCACTGTCTATGTCAAGCGAAATCCAGCCCCCCCCCTGTAAAATCCACCTGGGCATAGATTACCTAGATTTTTAAAACCACCCTGTGTAAATATATGTTGACCCTGTGAATTGAGCGTTGTTTTAATAGAATCACTAAATTTACATGTGTCCCTAGTGATCTTGACATTATGGTTAGAAGAACACTTGATTTACAGGATTATTGTATATTTATACAGGGTCTTTTTGAAAATCCAGGTGATCTGTGCATAGGTGGATTTTACGGGGGGGGGCTGGATTTCGCTTGACACAGACAGCAGCTCATGGAGGGGCCGAGCACACGGCCCCGTTCGGGTCAGAGAGTCAGTCATAAAGGATGGCCGAATTTCGGGCGAATTTCAGGCGAACTTTCGTGCTAACAATTCGAGAAATCTCACAAAGGGCGTAGTATTCCCAACGTAGTATTATCATTTTCTGATACAGGGCAGCATTGTCCCAATCGGCTGACAGCCAAGATGAGCATCCCCGTCCAGGCAACGCCGGCCGACTCTAACGCCGCCTACATCATCGACCAGCTCGAGGGCGAGCGTGTTAGCATCCCCGGGAGCAAGGGCGTCTTTAGGATCCTTGCCTCATCGAAGCAGACCAGCGGGGGTATCGCCGTTTTCTCAAGTGGTGCCGTGCTCTCAGATGCCCCGGGCTTCCACTGGCACGCCGAGGCCCACGATGTCTTCCTGGTAACCAAGGGCTTCCTCAAATTGTGGAATGGGGACAAGTGCCGGATTATGGGCCCGGGAGATTTCGCGTATATTCCACCAGTGAGTCAGAAACCAGGCACATTATGAAATACATAGTAAGCGTCATAGAAAATACCGATATGAGCTGACCAAGAAAATAAAAAGAAATCATACACAACCCCGAACTCATCGGCCCTCATACCGAGACCCTTGGACTGATCGCCCCGGGTGACTGGGTCGACTTCTTCAGATACGTGGGCGAGACATACAAAGGTGTCATCGTGCCCGAGTCGGACGACCGCGACCTCAAGAGCCTGCTCATCCCCAAGGTCATGGCCGCCAAGGACCGCTTCGACGTCAACTTTGTCCGGGACTATGACGCTCCAGAGGTCGGCGAGTGGCGCGACGACGAGAACGTCCTGCCCGAGCCTCTGACGCCTTACTTTCTGCGCGCCAACACTGGGCCGAGGCAGATCCTCGGTGGTGTCTTGTCATGACCGTTTATCTATGCATCTCAGTGCAGCGGCAAGTTCGCCATCTCCAGCATCGAGTCTTCCAACCAATATGGCTCGTCTCCATTTGCGCAGCAGTGGCTGACGTTTAAGGACGTACACCACTGCTTCACTGTTCAGGAGGGAATTTTGAAGGTGAGACTCAAGGAAGAGAACTCTGACAAGTGGAATGAGGTCAGGGAAGGGCAGACACTGCTTGTACCCGCGGGGAAAGCTTTTGTTCTTGGCTTTGGGAGCCGGTTTGTCAGGGCCATCACATTCACGAATGGTCCTGGGCTTGAGGAGGTGGTAAGGATGGCGGGTTCTGACTGCCCAACCGTCGTGCTGCCAGAAAAGCCGGCCGCATATGAAGTTAGCAAGCTTCATGATGTTTTGCGGCAAGTTGGCGTGGTGGCAGAGAATCTCTAGACCCTGGTCAATCATGCGCAGTTGCTATTTACCACCTGTGAACTTGCATATTGACTCTTGATGCCGAGCTTTCCGGGCCTCATTTTCTAGCCTGGTCCCAGAGCCATAATTGGCTCGTCACATATGCACATATGGAAGCTGAAGGTACCAGTTAGAACTTCCAAAATTTCCTCCTGGCTCCTGGCCAGGTGGACATCAAGAAAAGTTTTCTCTAAATTCTCTACATATGTAACAAATCACACATGGTGTCACACATCGTGGGTACTTAAGAATATTATATATACACGTGTTTATCAAACCGATCATAGTGGAATTAGAAATTTTACCCGACCTCTGTTAATGTACTGAAGCATTCTTGAAAAACTCAGTTTCACCCAGTTGGTTTCGTGAGAGACAGCTCAAACGAAAGGCTCCTGTCTGACTGCGTCCTCTACCTCCTTGAAAGCATCGTATCCATACAACCATGGTTGGACTTCTGGGCACGTCCATCTGCTAGGGAACGGCCCCTTCAACTCTTTTCCCAGGAGAGACAGGAACAAAGAATCGCGAGCTTCCTGCTCAGGTCCATCTGGCATGTGAAAGTCATGTCGCTTAGGGGAACGTCAGTTGCATTCCATAGAGTCGACTCTGTGGTTACAGTAACTCACCTGCTTGAATGTTTCTCTTACAATGGCCTCTCCTCTTGCCTTTCTCAGCTTCTCATAAAGCCTCAGGGCCTGGGGAACTTGGTCTTTGGACTTTACATGTCCAAGTAGTTGACCCAGTACAGCTCCATCCTCGACTGCAGAATTCGCACCCTGGGCGAGGTACGGAAGCATTGGATGGCAGGAGTCGCCACTATTATGGGTGAACGTCAGCTCGGTTTCTCAGCTTGAGTAATAGTATGTTCCATCTCGAATACTTACACAAATACAAAATTCGACTTATCATTGACCCAAGATGGCAACTCCTCCCCTATGTCGCAACTTGTTAGTCTTCGTGTTTCGCTAGATCCGGAACAGCGAGGGGGCAAAGACGTACTGTGCATCAACCTCCACTTCTCTACACTGTCCACCTTGTCCAAGAATCGTCGGAGGATGGGGTCCCATTTTGTAAATAAGGCCTTCATCTCCTCCAGGTTTCCGGGTTTGCGGCTCACACCCTCCGGCAGGTCGTCGGGGGCAAGAAGAACAATATTGTACATCTTGCCTCCCCTCATCGAGTAACCCACCACATGCATGCCAGGGCCGATCCAGAAGTGCACAGTCGGGTTGCTCACCCACGCGCTGAGTTCCGGGTCATCAGCCACGTGCTCCAGATCGAGCACGACGCGGTACGCCAGGTCGCCCGTCGGCAGCGGAGGCACGTGTTTGCCGAGGAAGCACGTCTGGCACTTTGACCAGAGACCGTCCGCGGCGACAACGATGTCAGCCTTGGCTTTCTTCCCGGACTCGGTCGTGATCACGCCTTGCTCAAAGTCGATCGAGTCCACCTTCTCGCCGAGCTGGAAGCCTATCCCGAGCTCCTTGGCCTTGTCGTACAGCGAGAGCTGCAGGTCCACGCGGTGCATGTCCAGGAAGGGCGCCTGGTACTTGTTCCGGATGTTCTTGTGGAAGTTGTCCTCGTGCGCCAGGATCTTACCCGTGTACCGGTGCACGGTGAGGGCTGTGGGCTCGGCGGCTTCTCTCCATACCCGATCTGACAGGCCCCATCGCTGAAGGATGCGGGTAGAGTTGGGTGTGACTTGCAAGCCGGCGCCGATCTGATAGTCACCCCTCATGAGCTCAAGGTGGCCCCGAAGTTGAGAGCAGTGATTTGAGATTCATGACATCTGAAGACTACTGACCTCGAGGAGCTCCTTTGCTGATTCGAACACTGTCACGTTGTGGCCTGATAATGCTGATGATATGGCCGTCGCCAGGCCACTAATACCGGCCCCCACTACGATTACGTCCAGTTTGATCGGCGACTTCTGCTGAGCTGCGCTGCCGTTCACAGGCTCGGCTGTTGCGGGGCTATTTGATACTGCCATCTTGTCGGGGGGTCGGGTGAATCTCAATGATGGATCCGTTGTGGAGAAGGGAAGTCTAGTGATAATTTGCGAAGACTTAGATTGCTTGCAGCTCTGAAGCATACACGTCATATGGCCTTTTCAATTCCGACCAAGTCATCGGTATGTGGACTTTCCGGCTATCCCAAATCAGTACCACCGTGATGACATGCCGAACAACACGCGGCGAATGTTGATGCTAACACCGGGTTTTCCGGCTTGGTTCCGACCGGCTTTCCCGGCCCCCAGATTCCGCAGAACATTGAAGTGGCAATGTCGTCGGTCTTCAGTTTTAGTTCGCTGCAATGATGTCAAACAGAGATTTGCTTTTTTTCAGTTGATATGAGTATTAAGAGTCAATGTGGCTACGTGACATCCAGAACATACCTAGGTACCTAGGTACCCAAAAAAAACAATGAAATCATTCTTGGATTTCTTCCTAGAGGCGTTGCCATCCATTATTAGAGAGGCGGGATGCTGGTACACCGTGTTTTAGTGCTTACTCAAGTAGTAATAGTAAGGGTTAAGGGCTTCCTAGTTATTTTCTTACTTTAGGATTACTTTTTAGTACGAGAGGCTATTATTGTAATATCTACTATTACTTAATAGTTTTAATAAAATGTGTAGCTAGACTTAAATTATTCTTTTTTAACTCTAGGTCTACTCTAGAACTAAAAGGTAGTTATAGAAGAAAAGAGGTTATAGGAGTAGAAATAGACTTTCTACCTAGGTAGAAAGGTTTCTTCCTTTTATAAGAGGTCTCTTCTTAGAGGTCCGTTACTTATTCCCTTGAAAATCTTCTTTACTCTAAGGTATAGGCTAGCTAAGAAAGAATCCCTTTTCCCCCCTTCTTTTAAGATTTTTTCAAGTTTTAAGCTTCTATATTAAACCTCCACCGTTAATCTTTAGTGTTAACCTTTAGTATTAATCTTTAGTGTTAATTTCTAGCGTTTACCTTAGAGAAGAAAGTATGTAAGGACTTAGGAAGGAAGGAAAGAGGGTTAAAAGTATTCCTATTTTAATTATATAATATAAGGTGTAAAGACTTTTTATAACTACTTTCATTTATAAATTTACTCAAAGGGTTAAAAACTACTAAATAGCTAAATAATAGTCTAATAACTACTTTCATTTATAAATTTACTTAGATGGTAAAAAACTACTAAATAGCTAAATAATAGTCTGTATAATAAGGCTTCTTTTTGCGTTTAAGCTATTATAAGGTGTACTTGGAGAGATAATAGTTAAATAGATAATTGAGGGTAATAGTAGCCCTCTCAAGTATGCACCAAAGCACGGTATGGTACATTACCACGTGTGTCACAGACATTTGCTGTACCTTTAATTTTGTCATGAGATTTGTATTGCAGTCGCCACCTCAAGATCTTCTAGCAGCATCTAGGACATGCAGAGTCACCCAAACACTGAAGGCTATGCCCAAGCGCCCACGAGACTCATAAGAAACGCGCCCATGACGACATGCAGGCAAGCGTAGACCCGACGTCGACCACGGAGGATCTCCCAGCTATTATCGCTGAGGAAGTCCTCGGACAAGAGCTCGACCAGAGATTGGAATGTGAGCAGCCCTGCCGAGATTGCGTTCATGCAGCCGACAAGCAAAAGGCCGACCTCCGAGTCTTGGTTATAGAATGAATGGGTTGCAAGACCAATAGCTTGACCCAGAGGAGTTCTTCATAAAAGCGGCTGTCAGCATCTAATCGTTGGCTGGGCCGAAAAGGGGTAGAAACGCCATTACTGGTATGTAGGGTCGGATTCCAAGGACTTACGTGCAACCGTATGCTAATGCCATCAGCCATGGCTTCCACGCTCTTTCAGGCCAACCGATAGCAGCGATTCGAGCCCCAAGGGCTAGTCCTTCGAATGTTTCTGGGTGATAATTGCATTAGAGTCCGAATGGTTCAATGTTGGGTGTGTATACAGATCATAGTGAATGACGATGTACGTACGATGGAATGCGATAGCAATAAGCAGCACGACGAAATCGTTGTTTATGGAAACACTCAACGCCATGCCAATGAAGATGCTATGAAACAGAATTCCTGCTTCAAGCATGAAGCAGTGCATCATGTCCCTTCGTTGTTTCTCCTCTCGTTGTTTCTGCTCCTCGGAGGTCTGCCGTTCTTCGTCCTGTCGGTTGATTCGCGACAAGCTCCGACCAATGCTTGCCGACCTGCCAACTATAGGGCGCATGGTTCCTGGGTGTGTTGCTGTATCTGTCGGCGCAGTGGTATCTCCCCGAACACCTTCAACGTGGCCTGATACCGGCGGATGACGGCGAGAAGGGTGGAATATCATCTCGATCAGCATCAGCATAAAGATTGCCAATAATGCCATGGCTCCAGGCATGGCGGGATACTTTTCTGTCCAGAAATCAGAGAGGCATGGAGTGCCGAGGAGGGTGAACGCTGTGGGTAGTAGATGGACGAAGGCGGTCGCAATGAGCACTCCGGTGCCGAAATGGCGAATCGCAAAGAAGAAGGGCGCTGGGATACGCAAGCCTGGAAAACAAACAGCTAATATGGGGAATGCGCATGCTGTAGTCGAGACAAAAAGGATGATGAACAATGCCCCCACATGCAGAGGCGTATTGTAAACATTATCATCCACGCCGGTATTGGCCGGGCATGTTGAACGTCTCTGGAATTTGTTCGTGGACTCCTGGCTCGATGGTTCTCTTGCTGTAATTAGAAGTGGTCAGTGCAACAACTCTCTTACTCTTAAAAGACATCCATGGTGAGCATAATTACATACCACTTGTTGGTGAATTTGTCTGAAAGAATTCCCTGACACCTGAGAGAATGAGAGAGCAGACTACGACAGAGAAGAACCAACTTATCCGGTCCCATGTCACCGCTGGACCTGGAGCAGAGGCGTCGTAAAAGGAAGGGGTAGGATGAAGTTGGCCTTTTCTACCATTATCCAGGTTGGACAGTCTTGGTTTTGGATGCAAGGCAAGAGCAGCTGAGACAAGATTAATCAGTTTAGAACACACAATTCGGTCCTCGAGAGTGGCTTACCAAAGCTTCCGTCTTGTGCGGGAATTCCTTCAATATGTTCTCGAGGCAGACTGCTATAAAATTTGTCTTCATGCCGTCCTCTTTCTTCCATATCGCCGGTGCTATCAGATTTCTGATAACCTGTCATATTATCTATCGAGCATGTAGGGTCTGACCGCCGATTTGGTCCCTTTAAGACAGCTGCGTCCATATTCTATGGGAAATCCGTCAAAGTGACAGTTATCATTTTTCGACGAATCCAAACGAGATGTGTACGGTCAACAATTCACACCTTGGCTGCCACGTACGAATTTTGACGTAGTTAAATTGCGGGGGCGCAGAGGGATCTTGGCACCTGGGCACTCTTGGTTATTTCACTTCCACTGGTCATTATTCGGGAGGCCACGGAGTTCACCTCTTGGCATCTCGATTCGTGCACCTTGATGGGTAGGATGTCTCTCCGTCTTTCCGGCTACGTACTTAACTTATTAAGTAGGTACAGGACACATTTGACAGCCCTGGAGGGAAAGGCACAGCATTAGTCAATTGTCTGGGGCTAGGCTTCATTTTCAACAGTCGACACGTATAGGCAACTAGAGATAACGTTTCAAGACAACCATAAGTCCATTTAGCAGCGAATGGGTTTGAGTATAAAGTGCTGTTGACTATTTACAGGCTTCGGCCACACTGTATCCACCCCACTATATACCCTAGGTATCTATCTGCCTGGCTGCTCAGCTGCTAGACTCTTTCCCCTACAGCCCGCACATAAAGTCATGTGTATCTCTCAACTAATACTTACTTATAATTGTTTTAACTAGGTACTTTCAGATCCCATTTTATTTTCTTACTTTCTAAAAATAGCTTAATACTTTAGAAAAGATTTTATCTATAATAATTACATTATAAATCCTAGGTAATATAGTTATACTATGTTTTTTTTCTAATTCTCTTTTAAATTTATATCGGGTTTTATTTAATAACTCTACTATTTTTATAGGTGTATAGTACGAAGTTTATTCAAAAGTTATCTTTACTTCTTTTCAACTTTATAGTTAGGTAGTGTTGTTCTTAATCCGTAGACGGCCCGAAGGCGTATAGTCCCTTTATATAGTAGTAAACGCTTAGAGACCTAGCGT
>MAVT02000781.1:0-21451 GCA_001702395.2 Diaporthe helianthi
CGAATGCGGGGCGGGCGGATTCAGGGGGCGGGCGGATTCTGGGCCGCCCACGTTAAAATCGAGGGCGAAATCTTTTATAAACTTATAAGGTAGGCTTTGAGACAACACATCTTTGGACACATAAGAGGCTCGGACAAAAGCTAAAAGTCAATAGGTCAGGACTGTATTTTGCACTTAATTACAGCAGTAGAAGGGGATGACAGGCACATTTACGTCAACTGTTCAGCTGGTAGCTCCCACGGCTGGCTCCAGATGTCCCGGCTTTCGACTCGTCTACTGCCAAGGTGAGTCGTGTTTTAGTCGAGAAAAAAGTTGACAAAATTGGGGGACTTGACCGGTACTCTAGCTGATTATCTCTGAGTATGTGGAGTTTCAGCTCTGGGGACAGGAAGGAGCCCATTGAAACATTTGAAAGCACTTTGCACACTTGCATCATGCTCAAGTGACGCCTGTTTGCCGCACATTGAAACTGTGATCAAAAGCCACAGTTGCACACACAGGTCCACACTCATGTCGACTCCTGATGTCCTGCCCCTCTCAATCACCTGTGGGATGTACGGTCAGTCCAGTCGGGCTTTTTTCCTGGTGCTGGGGCACGTTCGAATATCTTGATTCCGATTGATGTCTTGATGTCGAAGCTTGGTAGCACTCGAGCAGGCGCACCTGAAGGCAACACAGGTAATAAATAAATGGGTATGCTACTGCATATTGCAAGGCATTCTAATACAAAATCAAGGTTTTAAAATCTAGATAAATTCCTCCACACAAATCCATAGATGTTCCTGCCAACCTTCTCCACTTCTCTAAGCACTTATTGATTGAAAAGAAACAGTAATATGTCGCCTCATGTCACGAAAAATAACCACTGTACTACCCGCAAAAGCGATCGCCCATACGGCGTAGAAACGGGTCCTTATATTGTGACACCTCATCTGCCATGATAGTGCTAAACTCGATGTGTGCCTCGTCAACTGGGTGAGTAAGAACTTGAGGAGGCTGAGGAGCCAAAAATGCACTCGTCTCGGCGATGACACGGTACACCCAACCACCGATCAGGTAGTACAAATCGGTCACGCAAATCCGGTTCGTTTTCGTTGGCGTCACAGTAGCGACAACATTTGAAGCCTTGACCGCCAACGGATCCCTTGACTTCAGGATCCCTGGAGTCCTTCACGAAGGCTAAGCCCCTCCGAGTATCTCGTTGAAAGCCCGTATATGGACTAGCCGGACGAATTCTACCCTGCAGGTTAGGAAATAATCGTGAAGAAGTGCAATGGTCCAGCATTAAACCAGGTAGTACTGAAAGGCCTTGCTCCTTACTGCTTAGGCGCTGGGTGCCTCAAACTGCGAGGCAGGGGTGAGGTGGCTTCTCAGCTTTAGCCCTTAATAATTTAGAGGCATGAGTCCGTGAAACTTATGGCACCTATGGAAACGAGGCGAGGGCTGAGGCTATTCAACTCGGGGTAGCCTGATCGCTGAGAAGACCTCTGATTATAAAAGGGGGGATGTTCCAGCAGCAATGTGCTTCGGGTTTCTTGTTTGCCATAGTCTCCATCTGAACAACATCTAGATCTCCCTCTCTGAATACGAAGATCATCTAAGCCGCCTTCAAGGATCTTTGAAAATTCTTTCCCAAACCCATCATGCGCTTCTCCATTAGTCACGGCAGTTTGCTTGCCATTGCCAGTCTGGTGGGTGCACAAAGCTGCCCTGCGGCCAATGTCGACGTGAGAAAATACACTTCTTTACCTGGGTACATACTCGTTGTTGTATGCCAACTGATATCCATTACAGTTCGAGGACTTGAGTAACGTCACTCCCCTAGGCCTTCGTCCAACCCAGGTTATCGCGAACGGCTATGCCGGCCTCAACTGGGTGAACTTCTACGGCGCGACCCCCGCCATCGCGGCGCAGTTCCTCCTCCCACAGGGCAAGATGTCCGTAAAATCCCATTCTTCTTCTCCAAAGCACCTGCCCCAGGGTGCACACATGTGTATTCACTGCTTTGTTAACGCTTCGTTCCTCAAAACTGAAGATTCGCCATCGCCCCAAGCTCGCCCGCGACAAACCCACCCATCATCTCAGCGCCATCGGGTTCGTCATTTGCCCCCCAATCCATCTTCATCGGCACATTCACCGAGAACGAGGTCACCGGCCTGGCCGCACCGGCGAGTGCCAGCACCATCTCCGTCACCGCCACGTTTGTCAACGGCTCCACGGCCAATGTCGAGTTTAATTTTGACCCGCCCAACACCGTCTTCGGGCTGACCATCAACGCCGAGGCCATGCAGTACTTTGACTTCCCATGCGGGTGGTCTGATGTGACCAGCTTAAGCTTCAAGCCGCAGAGCGAGAACGGGGTCAATGCCTTGCTGGGGCTGGCAATTGACAACTTGCGGCATAACTGATCACATGTGCAGTAGGTCGGCCCATTGGGTCGGCCATTTGAGAGACTCAGCCTTGGAGTATCGGCAGGAGTGAGGAAATTCGGTTCGCAGAGGTGCTTCTTTCATTTTATTCATTACTTTCCTAATTTTGGATCTTACGACCGGACTGTGTGTTACGTAGGATATAGCACTTGAGCAGGGCTCAATAGGTGGTGCCTTCTCATCCCTCCCTCCTTTGAGAAGCACATCATCCTGAAGTCACTCGTTTAGAGTTTACATGTCGGGGGCAATGCTTCCTAGCCTTCTCTCTTCGCCTGTGAGGAGGCTTAGTTAGGTCTTGCGGCAAAGACAGATGTATTTTATTCCTTAAGACACCAAATACAATTTGCTAAGCAAAGCAAGGAAGTTCCCCTTGATCCCATCGGAAGAGTGATAATAAACAGAGCTACTAAATATGCTTTATGCTACTAACTTGGCTACACATAATGGCAACATTGAACCAATTAAGCCGTGCTCATCCTCATCCATGCTCTATAGCTGCGTGTTTTGTATGCACATGTGGTGAGTGAGTTTCTACATTCTTTGGCAATACCTATTGATGCCTTCTATCCTGAAGTCAAGCCATTGACAGGCGCTTTACTCCAGATGTCATGCATGGTGTGGACTTTTCCCACAGGAATAAAGTGTGATCATTCAGGCAGTTTGTTTCGAAGGCATATGTTTTGCCCTAAGTAAAAGCATATGCGCTCGAGGTGAAGTACCTAGGTACTCAAGTACCTAGATACCTAGGTAAGCAAGATATGTCTACAGGTGACCATAGGACCCCAAAGCTAACAGCTAGGTATTTTAGAAATGATAATTATACTAGGTAGGCAAAACGGACCACATCACAACCTTGGAAGGGAAGAAGAAACCACATTTGGATGTTGGAACTACCTCGGCTGCATTTTCCACAGTCGAAGCCGGGCTCCAGAGCTGCTGTAGTGCCGGGCCAGGCTATGTACATTTGAAATGCCCCCCTCTCTCTTTATACACCACTGGCAGGGGGCAAAATGCGAACAAGACACCGATCGGTACGGCTATTACTCGGCAAGACGCCGCGGCAGCTGTATATATAGTACGTAGAAAGCCGCATGTCAACTGCACATGTGGTCTATTCCACAACAGTCCGTTGACATTTGTTCAACTTTTCCAGGTTCCAGGTGCAAATGCAACAGGTGCATGGTGCGAATTCAGCGGGAAAATCATGCAATCATCGTTCGTCCATTCCAGATGTCGTCCCTTCAACTTTACGTGCACCTCGAGTATCCAAGCCATAAAATCAAGAACGTATCCTCAGCCGTGTCCGTGGCTGTCATTATAGTTCCAAGACCAAAGAAGATCATGTAGGATCAAAGCAAATGGGAAAGCCGACGCCATGCAATTGGAACACATACAAGAGGGCGTTCGGTGTACCTAGAAATGTTCAAGAAAATGTGCCATGGAGCACAGCTGTTTGACCGCCGTCTTACCACCAAGCACGCTTCTAGTAACGCGTATCGGACGTGGCCGAAGGGCGCCATCCCTAATAGCCCCTTCCGTCATGATCACCGCGGTCGGCAAGGTTCATAGAAGCGATCGCATCGGCTGTCCAGTCCTGCTCGCTTTGTATAGACAGGTGGCGCACTTGAGCGCCTGGCCCATGGGATGGGTGCATGTGGCCTCTCCAGTCCACACCTTGGAACTCGGGTAGCCGAATCTGAGGTGTGTCCTGGTGCATGCCAGGCTGTGGACCGGAGTCCTGTCTGTCGTCATTTGTAAAGTGGCCGAAATCAGGCAGATCAAAGCCATGCCCCTGTGGTGCAGATGGTCCTGTGGGCGTCCTCTGATCACGGCCGTTGCCATGTCCACCCCCCCGCGGAGGTTGGCTGTAAGTGGCATGTGCCTCTGGCGGAATTGACGAGATGCGCTCAAGTTGTGATTCCAATTCTCGCTGCTCGAGAATCTGAGGAGCTGGTTCGACATTCCGCAGAGTGCTACCGACAGAGGCCAGACCGATCTGCGCGCCACTGCTGCTTCGATGGCTGCCATAGCTAGCTCGATGAGCCTCCTGGTTTGCATCCCCCTCGCCGTTACCCAGGCCAGTTGACGAGTCCCTGATGGCGAACTGTGCGATTGTTCTCATCTTGCGAGACACCCAGCCTGCGAGAATCTTGCCACGCTGTTTCTCGCCAAGGCGAGAGCGGGGGAAATCGCCCCTCGAAACGAAGGCGACGATGTCGACGATGATCTGGTGCTCATTGAGAATCGAGTCGACGATAACAGGCACAATCGAGGCGAGGTATGCTTTGCGGCTAACCTCCACCACCACCACGACAAGACCGCCGGCTTGGAAGACAGCGCTGATTGAAACAATCGTTAGCAAATCATGTACAATGCCTTCAACTGGATGTGTGACTCACCAGCCTCCGGGGACAATGTTCCTGTGGCTCTTCTCAACAGATGCTTCAATATCCATTGGGAAGTGACTCAGCCCGTTGATCTCGAATGTTTCACCAATACTACCCAGTACGAACAAGACCTGCATGTCGACTTGCGCGCCGCCTGGGCCAATGGGTCTGCTAACGCAGTGGAGAAATCCGAGGTCACCGGTTCTGACGTAGCTGATACTCGGGTCTCCATCAAGCGTGCGGCCATCGAATCTCTCCGCGTCGAAAATGTCCTTGGAACCGTAGAAGCCTTTGACACGGGCCTCTGAGTCGACCCAGATCTCGCCATACTCCCCATCGCAGCAGAGTAGGCGGCTTTCCGGGTTCACAATTGCAATCTGCGTGGAGACTGGGACCATGCCGGAGTCCTGGAGGAGAAGAGCCTTGGGGTCTGTCTCGGGGTCCGTAGGGATTACGAGACCACGTCGGAGAGCCTTGGTATCAAGCCAGAGCTCGATCGGCTCGATGCACATGTAAGAGCGGGATGCAATCATCGGATTGAGAACGTGCGAGTATACCGTGTTGATGGCCGTGCGGTCTAGGCCAGTCGCTGCGAAGTGCAACCGAACTTTCTGGAACACGTCGATCCGCGGCCGGCTCTCAGCCGAAATCATCATGTTCTTCATCTCGTGCAGCGTGAATCCTTTGCCCGGCATGAGAGCCATCGCATGGTCAAGCATTTGAGGTGTGGCATACGTATCCTTGACCTTGTACCGTGAAAGAATCATGAACAGAGAGATGGGGTTCTGTGCGAACTCCACGGGCGATAGCAGGTACGTGGGTGTGCCGATGTAGATGCCCATGAGGCAGGTATGGATGAAGCCCAAGCCCGTAGTACTCCTCACACACCCCAAGACTGGGCGGGAGCTGGTCATTTGGCAAGTCTCCTTTTGAACCTTGCACATTCCGAGGATTGTGTCATGTCCTAGCTGCACGGCGAGCCTCCTCTGGTCCGGGGTCCAGTAGGTCCAGATGATCACTGGGTAGCCTGGCTGTATCCAAGAGGGGTCCACGGTTATTCCTAAGTCTCTCAAACCGTTGTTCTGTTTTGGAGGCTTTGTCGTGTTGTAGCAAGGTGGCACATTGATCTTCAGGATCTGTGCAGACTGTTTGATGTGCTGCGAAACTGTCTTCAACTTGAGCAAATGGTCAACTTCCTGGTTAACCAAGACCGCCCTGACGTTGTAGTCAGCGACCAGGTGTAAGAATGCCGGGACGTCCTCTGGAAGCCGATTTTGATCCATCGGTGCGCAGGGAATCACCACAGCACCGAGGTTGATGCACGCGTGGACGGCGAAGACGAACTCCTCCGAGTGCGTGTACATCAGTATGACATGATCCCTCGGTCGAATCTTGACCTTGTTCTTCAGGTACATCGCTACCGCAGCAACCCTGGTGTCGAACTTCTTCCACGTGATGCCCTTGCCCTCTTTGCCTTTAGCGTCAATAGTACAGTAGGATAGCTCTTCGGGTTGCCTTGCCACTCTCCACTGGATGAGGTCGGTAATGGTCCTGAAATTATTGAGTGGTGTAGAGGTGCGGTCATCGATGACCACCTCACGACGATCGATACCAGAATACTGCTTATCGACTGGTCCTAACACTTCCGCTCGAGAATCGGCAGCAAGGTTGGACCAGATGCCACCTATTGGATCAACACCAATGGGCAGGTTGAGAACTGCGTGCTCGACTCCAAACTTGACATGCACAGCTGGCAGATTGCCTAGGTCAAACTCCTTCCGACAGAGCATGTTTCCGATCTCCTTGCGGCCGTTCTTAAGGACCCTGGGGAGCGAGTTTGGTGCGGTGATCAGCACACAGTACACACGCAGATGGTGCTCCTGCACCAGAACGTCCATACACCTCTCCGACAGGGAGTCTAAGAGTGCGGTATCTAGCTGCCGCGGTGGGCCACCGGAGGTCGCAGGCGCCGTTGAAGCTGAGGTGGACTCGAGGACCACGACGGGGAGGTGCTCCTCGTTGACAAACACGTCGAACGCGGAGCAGTCAAAAATCTTGGGAATGTTGCGCATGATGCTAACGACGAGGTGCTGCACAAAGAAATACCGGTATTCGGCGATTTCATGACCATGTTCGACCCATTCCACCTTCTGCCTGATCCGGTCCTCGTACAGGCCAAGAACGAAGACTTTGCCCTCGATAATGGTACCTAACAATCCTGTCCGCAGGAATTCGGGCTCCACAGGCGTCGGTGTCGGGTTTCCAGGGTCGAACTTGTAGGGCCTGGCATGGAATATTTGCTCAGTATGCTTCGGAAGAGCCCAGAAACCGCCGGACAGAGATGGGGAGTCCACCCAAATCTCGCCGATGGAGTGTGGAGAGGCAAGCAGGCCAGTCTCTGGATCGACCACGGACAGGGTCGCATCAGGTATCGGGTAGCCGAAAGCTCCGACGCGCACAGTAGTAGAGTCGCTGGGTTTCTTTCTCGCCTCGTCACCAATCGCAATCACGAGAACCTCATTGGATTTCAAGGCTTCCCTGTCGAGGAGGACCTCGCTCAACTCGTTCTTAGCGCGCTGCTCTGTCACATTGGTCGTGCCGCCACCAAGCAGACTGCCGCCAAAACCGTTGGAAGGTTTCTCTTTCTCTTCTCTGGCTCTTTCCGCCTCGGAATCCGTGTCCTCCTCGTCTATGTCTAGCTTGAGAGGGCAACCCATACGCTCCTCGCCGCCGAGCCAATCTCGGACGCTGATGACCATGCCTCCGTGCTCCGGAAGACAGAGCATGGGCGCGACCACTTCTCTAGCCCTCGGATTCCTCAATGGCCTCAGCCATCGGTCCGCCAGCAGCTCATGGAACTCACAGTCGACGGTGACTGTGTCAATCAGACACAGCTTTACTGACTGGAAATTCGGCTCGGTGCCCTTCTTGTAGTTCCGGGTCGTCATCGGATCTTGCTGGTAATTATACGCAGCTCGTTTCAGACCCGGGTAGTCGGCAACCATCAGCGTGGCTCTGTATTTGGTGATCAGGTGAGCGTAGAGGCCAGGGACCTCAACGGCCTTATTTTCTAGCCATACGGTCGTGTGTCCTCCATAGACCGTCAGCAAGACGCCCAGTATCATGCCAATGCCCTGGCGCGGATCCAGGTACGACAACAATATCTCACTGCTAGCGCCACCTCCAATCAGCCGTCCGTTCTTATCGCGAAGTGTTGAGCTGAAGGTGTCGCCAGGTGAGTTGCCGGGCACCTGTGATACTATGGCGCTTAGACAGGCCATTTGGTGCATGATGGTCCGGTGGCTCAGGACAACTCCTCTCAGATCCCCTGTCGGGGCCCTGGAGAACTCGACGTAGGCCAGGTCTGGCACGGACAGTGCCGGGGTATCGTCCTTTTTCTTGGGGTGATAGCTGCCGAACTCGTTCGTCTTCCACCACTCCACCCCTTTGGGCCATGTCAGCTTTTGTATGGTGATGTCTCTCTGGAATGCCTTGAGATTGTTATCCGTAGTCAGGGCCAGGTGGGCTTGCGTCGACGTGAGAATCAAGTTGAGTTTTTGGTAGTCCTGTAACTCATTGATAGGTACGGCCACGACGCCGGCGATGAAGCATCCGAGGAGGGCGATGGCGAAGTCGATGATCTCGGTGTCGCGATAAATAAGCGCAACCCGATCACCCCTGTACAACGAGCTCTTATCCCGTATGACCTGGGCCACCTTTTCTGCCCTCGAGGCTAGTTTATCCCAGGTTATAGACGCGGTCTCCTTGCCGCGGTTGTCGAGAACCCAGTACGCTGGAAGCTTGGCAGATGTGCGACCTCGATGGCGCAGGACCGCTGCTATATTATCGAACTGTGACATTTGGACATTGGAGTCGTGTGGGTCATAGATGGCGAAGGGGACCTCGCGAGGTTCGAGTGGCAGCTGATATTCGAGAGTCTCGGCGGTCGGCAGGTCACTGGCCGTGAGCATAGGAGGCGCCATGGCGGCGGTCGGGGAGAAGGCGTCGCTCGAGGAGTATCGCTGTGGGCCCCCATATTGTTCTGAGGGGTTCTGATCGTAGGCCTGCTGGCCGGCGAAATCGGAAAAGTAGCCTTGCGAATCCAGCAGTGTGCCCGTCCTGCTGTCGTAAGGCGTCCGCTGCTGCTCGTGGTTCCCATATCCGCCTTGGTGTTCGGGGTTGAAAGCATAATTACCCGATGCCATTGTAGGCGACCTCGTCGACTCGGCTATCCCCAAATCTTGTCCTGTCCCAAGAAAGAGAGAGTCGCGCTGGTGCAGACCAGGGCGGGAGTCGGCGAAGGTGCCGCCTGGCGCAAGGAGGGAAGCTGGGTGTTTTTCGGGCGGCAGAGAGTAGGGAGACTGCGAGCCTCCGGGGCCTGACGGAGAAGACATGCCTGTGCCGAGGCCGGGGGAGTTTGGAGCACTGAGGTCGGGGGAGTTGGCAATCAGAGCCGCCAGGGCACCTGCTCGTGTGCCATCGTTGGAGGGGTGGGAGGAGCTGTCGGGGGAGTGGATGCGCAGGCCGGAGTGTTCCTGCGGAGTAGCACCGTACTGGGAGAGCAGTTGTGTCCTTCGCTTTTGGTATCTAGGAACGGCCGAGGAGAGTCAGTGAGGAGGCGCTGCACGGCATTGCATCGTATTACTTTAGGGATTGGAGTCGCGGCGCCGGCAAGAGATGGAACGTACCCCTTTTGTGTAATATCGCCTTCCTAGAAGAGGACAAGAACCACAGGTCAGCAGCTGGCGCGACAATGCACATAGGAGCAAGCTGTTGAAGCACTCTGGGCGGCGGCCTTGGGCCGAGCGAGTGACCCCGCGATCGCAGTGCCACGACTGGGCACGGGCACGGGTATGGGTTTGGGGCGAGCGTTGGCACAGAGTGCAGAGCTACATCCCATCAAGGCCCGGCGCCTGAGCGCAACGCGGACAGGAGGCAGGAGCTCAACATACCTCTAATTCCTTGTCCAGCTCCTCCAGGCGGTCCTGCAGCTCTGGGCTGAGTTCTGGCGACATGGTGTGTGGACAGCACAGTCGCTGTAGCGCGGAAGCCCGTCGTGGGCGTGCTGCAAGGAAGTACGGAGTATGTACGTAGGAAGAGACGGGCGAGGCGGAGGATGGAAAGAAGAACTTGATCAATTAGGCCGGAGGCGACCAGCAAAGAGTGCGGCAGGCGGATGTTGGCGTCCCCGGTGCCAGTCAGACCACGGCTGCTGTAGGGAGAACCGTACTGTGTAATCCAGGTTGGGGGGCTCGACAGCACTCGGGTTGAACGGGCCGTTGAGATAGATGGACAGGCTGAGCCACGCCCAAGTCAACAAGTCGAGTGGATAAGGATGTGTGCGCGCCGTGGGCTGACTGCCGGGTGTCTTGCAGAGCAGTGCAGGGCTCCGTAGTCATGTACAGTGCACGGTGCTGAAGTTGATATGGCCCCGCGTAGCAACTGGTAAACAAGTGCAGATGGAGGTGCAGATGCAGAACAGAGCAGGGCAGCTACCCAGCAGTGTCTCGTGACGTAAGGCGGGATTCCCCTTCCAGTGTCAGGGGCAGCAGCATGTGAGCGAGCCCAAGTCAGGTTTAGGCACGCAGCCGAGACCCCAGGATACCTGGGTACCTACCTAGGCAGGTACTTACTCCGTACTTGGACTGACAACCTAGGACATTAATACTAGGATACAAAGTGCCACCACCACCACACAGTCATGACGACTGGAAATAAGTCCCATGCCGGTAATACGGGAGAAGAAGAGGATGATGCGAAATAGTGCTCCGTACAACACTGGGTGGTTTCTTGGAGATTGACTCCCAAGTAGGTAATGGTTGGTGTCTGTACTGAACCACAACAGTGGCTGGTCCCGATGTGGCTAGGCCGACCCCGGATACGAGAGGTCCATGCGATTGTGGTGGGGCCCACTCGGACTCTTCTTACACTGCTGCAAATTTCTTCACCACAATTATACCGAGTACACACCTAGCTCTGACTCACCATCAGCAGACGCATCACCACCATTGCTGGCCACAGTCTCGTCACCACCAAAGACGGGGCCTTACCCTGGGCCCTCCTGCGCATTGCTTGCAATGAAATTCGTGCAATACATATAGTTGTGTGCGAGCGGTCCGCGGGCCGGGCCTGGGGTGAGCCACAACCAACAAATGGTAAGCCAGCCAAAACAGCCACTCTCTTTGAAGCCTTCTCCTCTCCTGCAGCTCAAAGATACCCTCTGCCCAACATGATGAGAATACTTAGCATTTCACAGACCTGTTCTGAAATGTCGTGTTGATAAAATGCATTAAATATTTCCTGATCTACTACCCACCCACCCCTTCCACATCGCATTGCCTCAGACTTGGAATCAGGATCAATTTGCTGACATTGTGACAGGTGATCTTCTGCTACTTTTCGGCGCCCTGGCACAGATTGGTAGAACCGAGGCGTTTTTGCCGGATGGCGCATGTCGGCATCGTCCACGAATTAAAGGAAAATCTTGCAACTCGTGGTGGACAGGACAGATTGATAGCTTTGTGCCGCAATTCGACCAGACCTTCCTTCCTCCGATGTACTTTGTCTTGCCCCATCTGCTTTGTCTCTCGCCCATGTTCTCCATCTCGACTTCCCGTGACAGATGATCCGCTCCAATACCTCTTCAGCCCGCGCAGATTTTGTCCTCGCAACAAAACGTGCCCGGGCAAACACCAAGAACTACTTTAAATCCCACCCACCAGGAACATGGCCTCACCGCCCAAGGACCTGTATGTTCCCCGGAGGAGGTCTCCCCCTTTCAAAAACGCCCGGGTCCCAGGTCGAGTCGTGCCCATCCCCCAACACATTCGCCCTTTTCTAGACATGACACACGTGCCGACCGAGGACGGCTTCGTGCCGAATCCCAGACCCGAAGCCGGGAACAATGCGAACGATGCGAACGATGCGAACGTGGCCGACGACCATTACTACAGGCTCGGTCGCCTTCCACCGGTCAGACACCCTGCCACCAACCGTGTGCTCTCGGCTTACATTGGTGTGGAGCTTGAACCTGACTGGAGGTTTTCTGGACACCAATTCGACGAGTACATTTTCCACGCTGCCAGGCAAGGAAGGGTGTTCATGTTCCGGGTGGAGAAGCAACACACCCTCCTAGGCAATCGGTATCCGCGTGGGCACGACAGCACCAGATGCAGGTTCGCGAGATGTCCCATCGGCGGCACTATAAGATCCAGGCAGGTCCGAGTATGTATTTCCGAGTTCGCCGACCCCCGGAATGAAGTACTCGACCCATACCACAACGCCGGATACGCGCATCTTTATTGCTTGGAGAAATACTGCAACCTTCCCAGCCTCCTGGCCGAGGCCAATATCACTTTCCTCCCAGGGGTTGAGCTTGCCAAAGAGTTGTCGTACCCTCCGGCCTTGAGCCTTGTTGAACGTGATGCTTGTTTAGGATGGGCGCGCGAGGCACGTCAGTCATGGAAGGATTTCAAGAGGGCTTATCCCATTGCAGAAGCTCGACCAAGATATAACCCCCCGATCCATGAGAGGCTCTATCACCGTCTCGACCAGGTTCACGAGGCCAACCACACGAGGAACAGGCGGGGACACGATGGGCCGCAGGTCTACATCCACAAACAGCAACGCTTAGCATTCGCCCCGGAACTTGCTCCTGGAAAAGCTCGCGCATCGCCAGCTGGCATATCCATCTCCAACTCCCTCCGAAGCTATGGTCCTCAGGTTTTTGAAGCAGGCCCAGGATTTCCCTATCAAACCCAACCACTACTGTCCCACCCAGAGATATACAACAACAATGCCCCAACCCTCGCTCGACTACCTCCGGTATCCGAGCTGCACACGGCTGGCGGTACGGCCCCGGGGCTAGGTGTAGATTACTCTCCGGAAGTGCTCGGAGTCCTGATGGCCCAGGACTTTGCCGATTTCCTAGATTCCGCGCTCGAAGAAGAGTTCCCCTCGCAGTGGCCTGCCGCACATCCTGCGGACCAGCCGCAGGAGGGCGCCATGCCGGAGCAAATCACCCAGCCAAGAGGAACCCGCGAGCCAGAGCTAGAGCGGACCCCTGAGCCGGGGCGGGTTCCTGAGACTGGGCAAAGCAACCATTTGGTTGCTGCTGTCAAATCCCCTACGCTGGCAGCACCGGGTCGTCGACCCAAGTCCCGGCGATCCTCAGCACCGGCAGTCCTGGGCGTCCAAAAGGCAAGGGTTAGGAAGAGCTTCATGGCAAGTAGAAGGCGGTCAAGGACAAAGGGTGTCCGCTGAGTCTGGCCTCAACGACGTGCGCCAAGGGACCTGGAGCAAGTTGGGAAATGAGAAATCCTTGTCGATAGGGAACTCTGTCCGAATCGCTTGAACGACATCTCTCTCATCTGCTCTGTTCCAAGGTTGCCTGTATAGGCAGCGAGGTAGCTACATTGGGCTTCTTTTCTTCGCCTTTGGTGTCCTTCCCCGGCTGTTCGGTATTTCGGGTCTTTTACATTGCACCAGGGGTTGTTCACCTCGTTTTAGACAAGCCTACACATATATAAATCGAATGATAATTCACATTTCAATTGCAAAAAGTTGGTACAAGGTAAGCAAAGGTAACGTTGCTCAATAAGGGCATGATGATACTGCAAAACACAGTGCCACTTGACTCACACCAACGCAAAAGTTACAACGTTGACGCATTGTGTGACAACATGAACGTTACTCTGGTCCCATCAATCGGCACATGAAGACCCAAAATGGTACGTCTTTTTGTTGGGTAATTGGCTTCTCAAGTTCAGCAAAGACACCCTGAAGTTAGTAGTCTACATTTGATTTGATGGCTAGAACACCATGCTCACGACGCCAGGGCATCTATTTCCTTATCGCTCAGAAGGCGACATGTCTTGTCTTCGCAAAGTTGCACCATCTCCCTTGTCCCATCCAAGTCTTTGAGCAGCTCGTTCCTGGCCCTCAACCATTCACTCTTTGCGCTGCCTCCCACGCGCAGTACCGTCCATCCGGGCCTCACGGTCCCATGCAACCTGTTGATAGCAGCGCTGACAAGCTCGCCCTCTCCAGTTAGCATTACACCCTTCAGTCCCAGACGAGCCGCCACCGCGGCGTCCAGCAGGCTCGAGTACGCAGCAGGCTGTTTCCGCATGTCTGGCCCAAACACAGGGATCGTCTGCCTGCCCTTCTCCACGTACGCAGCATCGTCAAGCAGCGAGCCTAACCTCAGGAGATTCCACGCGCTCACGCCGTTAGTGCCGGGCTCCGCGTTGTCAGCAGCGTCCTTGGAGCGCACCAGGATGTCGGGCTGATCGGCAGGGGTCGAGAAGAAGCCGTGGGCCCGCTCATCCCAGAACCGCCGGATCTGTGTCTTCTGTAGCGCGTCGGCCCACTTAAGGTGCGCGTCGTCGAAGGTCGCCTCGTACAGGTCGATCAGACCAGAGATCAGGTACGCGTAGTCGTCTGCGAAACCGTGAGTGTCCCCGGGGCCTTCGCGGAATACACGCCGTAGTGTGCCCTGGCCGGGACTAAAGAGTTGGTCGCGGATGAACCTTGCTGCCTTCTCAGCACTCGCGAGGTGAGACTTTGCGTCGTCGACTTCACCAAAGGCTGCAAGCGCTGCGCTAGCTCGTGCAAGGCCGCCTATTGCCAGGCCATTCCAGGCGGTGACAATCTTGTCATCCAGAGCTGGCCTCGGTCTGTGCTCGTCGCGGTATCTGAGCATCTTTGTGCGCACTCGATCTATAATCTCCTCGACCTGCCCTTGGGTCTTGCTGACAGTTTGGGCCAGCTCCTCGGTGCTCAGCTGCACACTCAGCGTGTTCAGGCCCGTGAGCTCGCCTTGGATATCGTGCTGGCTGTCGACGTTTCCTCCGGGTTTGACGTTCCAATATGGGGCACAAATTTCCAACTCATCCTTCTCCAGCAGGGCGTCCAGCTCATCATAATCCCAGACGTAGAACGCGCCCTCCTTCTTGTTACTCTCTGCCGTGGAGGGTGCAGAATCAGCGTCTTCGCTCGCACAAATACCCCCTTCCGATGAGCTCATGGGCCGACTGGTCAGATATTTTGCAATGTCGCAGGTGGTATCAAGAAAGATGCCCTCGCCGTTCAACAAGAAAGCGTCCAGGTATAGAGGCAATAGCTGAGCGTTGTCATAAAGCATCTTCTCGAAGTGCGGGAGCGACCAGTCTTGCGTCACTGAATAGCGAGCAAAGCCATTGCCAACCTGGTCCTTGATCCCCCCGCGTGCCATTTTTCGCAAGGTGTCGAGCACCATCTCGCTGGCCTCGGCGCATGCGTCCTCCCCTACGGCGTCCTTGACTTCTTTCCCACACGCTCCTAGGCGAATGAGATGCGTGAGGTTGGCTGGGGTAGGGAACTTTGGTGCTTGTCCGAAGCCGCCGTGGACCTTGTCAAACTGGCCTTTGTAATGCTGGACCGACTCGGTGAGAAGTTCCAAACTGGCGTCATTGCCGCCTTGGTGGTCTTCTTCGGCCCTTGACTGGTCGGCAAACCTCCTCAAGGCCTCGGTGATCTGCTTTCCACTGTCCCTGACCTTTGCCTCATTCTCGACCCACATCCTGCTCACCATGTTCAAGACATCTCCGAAGGTCATGCTTCCGTGATCGTCAGAGTCTTGTCCGGGCCAATACGTCCCTCCAAAAATGGGCTCGAGGTCCGGAGTAACAAAGACATTCAGTGGCCATCCGCCATGGCCAGTGGTTGCCACAACAAAGTCCATGTACTGCCTGTCGATATCGGGACGCTCCTCTCGGTCGATCTTCACCGGTATGAATTTCTCATTTAGCAGCATTGCAATTCCAGGGTGGTCAAAACTCTCATGCGCCATGACGTGACACCAGTGACAAGCACTGTACCCGATGCTCACAAAGAGTAGTCTGTTCTGCCGCTTTGCCAAGTCCAGTGTCTCGGGCGTCCACAGCTGCCACGCTGTCGGATTGTCCTTGTGGGCGCGGACATAAGGGCTCTTGCTCTCACTGCAGCGATTGGTTAGGGACGCCATAGTGGCTGGGTACCTCTGACAGCTTGTTGAGGCCGGAAGTCCCCTGTAGACCGCCCTTGCTGGACGACGAAGTTGCGCGCTGAGAGGTTCCAAATGTCGTCTATCAGGAGCGTCCCGAAGTGTCCGTAGCTTGACGGCGGTCGCAAATCGCATACGCGCAAGGACAACACATCAAACTGAAACTTTGATGCACGAATTCAGAGCTTTTCCATGTGCCAGATTCCAAGCCTGAAAAGGGAACCAATATCATGGCCTGCACTTGTTGTAATGATAGGTGTGTTTGTTGACGTCAAATGCATGTGCAGATTGCGGGCAGAAACATGGTGCGTACTAAGTAAATGTGAGGTCATTGACCGCTTTTCCCTTATTGGTGCATCTCAGCCAACACACTATTAGAGTTGCAAACAATAATAAGGGCAGCCCGGCAGCTGATGGTAGAGCTGATAGTTGAAATCGTAGGTCCAGCCAGGTCCGTAAAAGCTTGACCAAGCTACACTTGACCTTAGGAACTTTATGATTTGATATCTATAGATTGGAGTTTGCAGCGACAGTGGCAGTTCTGTGACAACTTTGGAGTACTGTGCCTGCTTGGGTTCTTTGAACTACCATGTACTACTTAAGTACCATGTAGTAACTAACTATGACTACATCAGTCGCGAGAGTTAGAGCTGGAAACACAGATGGCGGAGACTTCAGTCAATTGATGCGCATAGTAAACACATGATCAAATTAAAGGTTTTCTAACATCTTTAGGCTCCTGAGTCCACGTTTAGCACCTTCCAAGGTTCAAAGCTGGGAGAGCACTCGAGCTTGGGCAGTGACCAACACCGTTCCGCGGATGTCAGGACACCTGAGAACACATGCATGTGCATTGCCAGTGAAGTGACACAGGGTACAACATTGAAGATCCACTGTTTCTATCCATACTTTCAAAGTTTTTGTTTCATCCCATCCCTAGACTATAAGTTTAACCCATATTCAAACCAACCTGCTGTCAGTCAACCTTCCAAGATCGGAAACTTTTAGAACCGTCGCACAGAACATTTGAAGTCCCTACATACCTACATACTTGGTACTCAACCTTGGAAGTGCTCTCCAGCCAAGAGCAGTGACCAGGGAAAAAGAAAAGAAGCCTCAGCACTCCGTTTCTAACCATCCATTGAATCCAAATCCTCCAATTTGCCAAGATGACAAGCAAGCTTAGCATCATCGTTTTCATGGCGCTAGCAGCGCTTCTCGCTCTCGCCATGGGGGATGACTCCATCGACCCCACCATTTGGACCGACAAGAGCGTGGACGAATACGGTTGCTTTAGGGAAGGTGAGCTGTGGAAGGACCTGGGCACAAACGAGTCCATCTATGCCGCCTACGATGAGCAGTGGTGCAAATACCGTGTCATGATGTGGTCAGTCGACAGCACGGTAAGAACACGATCAGTTATTCTTCTAGTTGGCTTCGGCGCTGATTCGAGTCCATACATACTAGGACAACCTCTGTGTTCGCTACGATCCAATCCAACACGCCTTCAAAGTGAAATGGGTCATCGCCAAGGTTCCTGATGGACAAACGGAAGGCTTTGTCTCCCACGTATGTATCAGTATTGGGGTGTACCTCTTTGATCTCCTTGCATGTGGATCTTGCGCGGCCTTTGTCCTTTTCATTCCTGCTGAACCCCCATCACGGCTGTTATTACTGAATTCTAACCAATGCCGTGTATGTTAGGATGTTTGTATCTGCTTTCTTGACCAAGTTCTCAACCTCTGCGCCAAGGGTGGAACCTTGGATTTGATGTGTGGTCCTGGAACCGATGGAGGTGGTAAGTTGATTCATACAAATTGTTTTCAATGTTCTGCACGCGACCAGTTGACGTCTAGCTCTTCCTGTTGGGAGTGGCAAACTTGCCGAAGAAACTTTTCCGCCTTTTTGGGCAACTCGTCCTCACTTATCTTAAAATGAACAGTTTGCACTGACTCGTTCATAGACGTTATAGGAGCTGTGGTCACTGCTGATCCCCAGAGTGCCGTCAACTGTTACGGCTAAGACAAATAGAAAGACAAGGGTTGTCGGTTAAATCGGCACAAGAGGAAACCAGCTGGAGAGCTCCTGAAGTCGTCAGAGATAGCACCGTGGACGGATCTGAGTGCCAGGAGACAGATCACACTTCATATCAGCTCGAGACAATTAGATGTGCCCTCGCTCAAACGTGATTACTCTTGACTAGAAGGATTTCAAGTTAGCATAACCAAATTCTGGGTGAGGGAAGTCTCTTACGCGACCACTAATCAATTGACGTCTGAACGAGGCCCTAAAATTGAAAAGAAAATCAGGGATTTCAACATGCGCACCTCTTTTGCATCTTGAAGTAGCCTTCTGGGCCTTCAACGAGCCGGAGCCCTATCAGGTTACCCTAGGGTATATACATGAAAGGAGTTGACTTCAGGGAGAAATTTGAACTCATGTCTAGGTCTACTGTTCGATAGCCACACATTTTAGTTTTGACCTTTAACTGCTACAAATGGCACCTGGTGTCACGCATAATGCTTGGTATTGATGGTAGTGCAAGGGGTGTTATATTCAATCTAAACTGGTCACAAACAGCCATCTAGTATTCTCTTAGAGCTCTTGTTTAAAACTTACCGTAAATATAGGAATCTGCAGTCGAGGTTCAGCGCCATCCAAGTGGACTGGTTGTTTACTCCCTACTTGAGAAGCCCACCAACCAGGTGCAGCAGGTACCTCAAACGATCGTGAACTTCAGCAGCCTCTCTATTCACCACGGCGCCGCGATAAGCTGGTCATCGGTATTGTGGGAGGCAAGATCCAGAATACGGTCATCGTCTTCTGTGGTCCACTGCACAGGATTCTCCACGTGTGCATACACCACCTCAATGATGACGGAAGAAAGGTTCTCGCTGGCCCGAGCCATGGACTCCCTGTTGAATGGGCAAAAGTCAACGGGACACTCGTACGTCTGCCACAAACCCCGGGGCAGGAACTCGGCTTGATTGACTCCGGCCGCAAAGTCCATGCTGGTCAGCTCTCTCTCGAAGTCAGACTTGCTCTCGCCGCTTTTGTCACTGTTGTCAGCGTTATCGGTGGAGAACATGCCGCTCAATTCGTTCTGGATCTGCCATTGTAGCCTCTCGTCAACCAAGAGGTCATCAACGCCATAAGTCCCGTCGTGACCGTGCAGGATAGCAGCTTCGTGGCATATGGTAGAGCAGCCAGGACATTTGTACAAGCTGTCAGCTGCCGTCGACGTGTTGTTTTGGGGGCATGATTCTTGTGGGCACAAACCCTGACGTGCATCCCACTCCTCCTCAGGCAGGATCACAGAAAGCTGCCGCAGTTGGTGGGTCTCCTCAAAGTCCGTGGGGGGAGGAAGAGCGAGAGAATCGCTACAGAGAATTTGCTCTGTGCGTGCCACCACACCGCAAATACAATAGTATTCAATTGTAAGACACATGTTTTTAGGGGCGCCTGGGTTTACTGTTCTGTGTATCTTCGGTGTGTGTGATCAATAACTGCACACGTGTTGCTGGTGGGGTGTGGTGACTGTTGTTGGAGGACTTGATCGAGATCTTGATGCTGATAACTCATGAGGACTCGCAGAACTTATAGACGCCAACGATGCATCTGATTGGATACCGGGGTCGTTAAACACAATGCAAGGGTCTCTTGTGTGCCACATAGTCCACCGAGAATTGCATGGTTCTTTGTGTCTGCCACAAGGTCCTGTACAATGGACAAGGCGCGAAGCACTAGACCATCAAACAAGGCATTGTTGTGGAAAACAATTGACTGTGTAATTTCAAGCGCGAGATCATTGTGTTGGTCGCAGCCTGGTTTTCAAGGTCCTGAAAGGAGGCCATCGACGGTGAGGATGCTGGATAAGTCTTGGGACATCCTTTTGTCCAGCACTCAACATTTGCCATGTTTGATACCTAGGTACACACGCTCTTACATAATCCACGGCAATTCAATTCATTCCATCTCATGGGCAGATTAAAGCTTGTAGAGATCTATTGAGGTCTCAAGTGTTTAAATCTTATATTCCTCGATGCAGGCCGGAAGAAACACTGCCCGAGGTCTGCCCAGCTTAGATAAACTTCAACAAAGGCGACCTGAATATGATTTCCCCGTTAGTGCCGATCAACTCATCCACTAATAATTTCTGCAATGCCCCATTAGAAGAAGATGGGAGGACACTTCATACGCAGGCGACCAGGCACGAGTATGATGTGGGCGTGGTGGGAGAATGCCATGATTATGTGACTGGCAGGGCACCGGTGACATAATTGCAGCTGAGCACCAGAGTTACACCAATGCCAGCTCGAGTGGAGCAGAGTGGGCGGTTCCACGGATTGTCGGGATGCTGTATGTTTCATCGAGCCCAGGTTGGTAGATCGGTTGGCCTGACGGATGCTACAGTACCGTCAACTGGTTACCTCGGCTCGTGGGCTGCATGGGTACCTGTAGACATGCCTTGGTACTTTTCTTACCTAAGTAGGTAAGCAATGATAGAGTGACTTTGGAGACTGCAGGAATGGCGACTATACAACCAGCGTGATGCGACCAAATGCAATCAGTCAGTGCAAGCGGGAGCAAGGGTCTGATGGGGCCAACCGTACATTCCGAAAAGTGAGACAGCGCTATTGCAATAAGGGCGAGTATCCATTTATATCTAATACGGCAGTACGGCAGCACGGTTCTACTTGATACACACCAAGTAAGACTCTCAGCCACCGGCATCAGAAGCATGTTGTTGCATGCGCTTCTGACGCTCTGCACAACTGGGGGGGGGGAGAAGGGGGGTGCGGCACAGCAGCCACGGGTAGGCGGCCAAGGCCCCCCACCCAAGCCACAGCGGTCGGCGAGCCCGAGGTGCATCCCAAACTACCTGATTGCAGGGCCGGATAGAGCATGGAGGCGTGGTCAGCTGTGCATGATGATGCAACAGAAATCGGCTTGCCGGTCACGGGTTGATGGGACGACCGGAGGACCGGGAAGACAGAATGCAAGTGACAGATGTGAGTTGGGGGAACAATATGAACAGGAAGGAGGGGAAAGAAGACTTTTGTCAAGTTATTAAAAGACTTTAGCAAGTACTCTGTAGACAGGAGAGTGAGGTCGGACAAGGTTGGCTGATTGTGAGGTTTGGTACTCCGTAGTGTAGTAGATCGCCAGCGATAATAAGGTTATCTGGCCCCCATGCCCCATGATCCCCTCATCAGCGATCCAAGCTCTCCAGATGTCCTGACCATTCGCCTCGTCCCCATAGTCTTTGGACATGGAGGCATTCCGTCATTCTTGCACTGCTCCATAATTCTCTGACCTTGTCCATCTCAATCTTGTACGGCCCACGGACGTATTTCCCCCAACCCTAAAAGCTGACGGGGCAGTGACACTTCGAGGGCACAAAAGAAAGGGGGGGGGGGGAAATAAAAGGAAAAGAAGAAGAATTTTTTTTCTAAAAAAAAGGTGCGGGGAAAGAGGGAGAGAGAGAGAATAGTCAAAAAGAGGAATGAGGAAATAGGTACCTGGGTATCTTAGGTTATCTGAGTATCTATAGTATAGTGGGGCTGCAAAAAAAACGCCAGTCGCCTCTAACACATACAAAAAGTACTATT
>MAVT02000782.1:0-16336 GCA_001702395.2 Diaporthe helianthi
TTTAACTAAAATCTTAGTTAATTATATAAAGAATACTATAACTTTACCCCCTGTTAATACCCTTGTAAACTAACTCTAACCCTATATAATTATATATCATTATATAGTTTCAAAGACGATCTATATAATGAGACTAGTTTTATTTAGTATATTTTATTATTCAAGCGTGTAGTTAGGGATTACACATTTGTATAGTTATATAGTAAAATGTATAAAACTTTATCACAACTCTAAAGTTAGTTAATATATCTTTCCTCTTTTACTAGCTAAACTATAAGTACTTATTCTTTAGTAGAAAAGGAAGTACTAAAAGAAGCTAGTTTTACTTCTTATAATTACTTATTAAGCCTTTCAGTAGTAAAAACCCGTTATTAAAGGTAATTTTTTTAAGCTCATTATTTTTAAAAAGTTATAATAAAGTATATTATAGCTATAAGAGCTAAGGAGTAGCTTAAATTAATGAGATATTATTATAGAAATCTATTTTTTAATTTAAATTGTTAGTACTACTTTAAAATAGCTTATTAGTAATAAGCTTTAGCTATAATATATTTTTTTAGCTATAGCTTATAGCTTAATAATTTATACCTTTCTTTAGGAGAAAAGCTTTATTCATTATTATTAGGTAACTATTAATATTATTATTATTTACGATAGTAGTTAGTATAGTAATAGTTTTATAACCTTATTTATAGGGGTAATTAAGGATATTAATAAGCTAAAAAACTATTAACATTATTATTCGTTCTAATAATCTTACTATAAGTAACTTAGAATAATACGTTATAGAAAGAGTAATTACGAAAAAGGTTAAAAAAAGAAAAAATAACGAATTCTTAGTATAATAAAAGATAGAGGTAAAGAAATACTATTATAAATAACTATTTATACCTTTCTATATTTACTATTTAATAGCTACTTTAATTAAGATACTCGTATAACTAGTTTTACACTATATATACTTAGATTAATAGGAATGAACTTAATTTATATTAACTAAATAAGAGATAGGTCTACGTAGGTACTATTTATATGGAAAATAGGCGGCTAGGTATGCTAAGCTACCTAAAGTCCGTTTCGGGGTTTAGTATTTACCCCGGGCCGACCCCTTGCAGAGAGTCCCACCATCGAGGCCGTAGATGACGATCTAGATTGCCGCTGTGCACAGCCCAGGTGCTCTCGCCATCTTTCCCCGCACTGAAATCATGAGCCCTGGCAGCTCATGGATAGCCACATCCTACCGGCATATGCAGGGCGTCAACGCCTTTCATCGGCGGCTTTTCTAAGGTTCAGAGTGTGACAATTACTCTGAACTTGAAGCCATACCTGATCCATTGAAATTGGCCCGGCACCAGCCGCGATAGCCTCACAAGGATTTCATTAGTTACATTGAATTTGGGTATACAGGATATTATCTACTTCCTATTGTCACAACTCGGCTCGTTCTTCTTCTCTTCTTCTTCCCTCAACCCCAAATGCTATGCGCTTGCAAAATTGCACGCAACTAAAACACACGTGTTAAGAATCCAAGACCCAGAAGATCAAGCACACGAAATTCTTGAACAATTTCGTTGGCAATACTCATTGAAGAAATATTATCTCATCAAGTCAACAGTGCACAAGCACACAACACACGAGTCAATGCGTACGAGATGTTCAAACTCAAAGGGCTGTGGGGACACTTAGAGGAGCAGGGCTCCTCTACCTACACAACTGCTGTTGCTACTCGGACCAATGGTACAGGTAAGTACCTACCTAGGTAGGTACTTCATTAAAGGACAAGCAGATTCATTTTTCGTGTTGCTCTTCTCATCAAGCTTCATTTGGGCACATCACTCAGCAGACTTCAGGAATTGGTTTCAGAATCAAAACAGATGGAATTAGTATGTACACCAATAAACACCATTAAATACATTTCTTCACTCCTGATAACCTTTGCTCCTTCTTTGAAAGAGGATTGTTGTACTCATTCCAGGCTGTCCTGCCGTGGTGGAATAAGTCAAGCGCTTGAGATCAGAGCCCTCCGAAAATTATCCAAGCTTCCCATTCATCTGTTAAGAGCATCCCATAGAGATTTTCTGCACCTGGCGCATAACATCAAAGCTTCTCGGTCTAGCTGATCGGCTGCTGAGCTGAAGGGTGGCGAGAAATAGTGTCCGCATCCCACGTGACGCGGCCGCATCTGTTTTTGCAACGGTTCCACACACTTCCAGCAAAAGAGATATGCCATCTTTCTGCCAGCCCCATCATGGATGTCCACGAACCAGTGGGAGCGATCCCCCGAGGGAGAAAGCTGGCGCCCGTGGAGCCAGGCAAGGCCGCAGTGGAAACAGCTGCTGGGCGGGTGGGTATCATCCCTGGAAAAGCTCCCAGAGCCGTAGTCTGAGGTAGAATGGCCATCACCTGATATCAGTTAGAACAGCTTCTATATGGTAATCAGAAGGTTGGCTGGCTACTTGGGTATGTGCTTTCAGATGGAATCTCTGAAGAGCTGGTTTTTAGAGGTTCTTTCCCTGCCCCCGAGTAGAACGAAGAGCATGAGTCTCTCTGCGGCGGCTTGCTCTTCGGGCACAACATTGGCGACTCGACTTGGCCTGGCATAATTCTTCGGGCATCAAAGTTGGAAATTCCCTTCTCGAAGGTCCACGGTCCCATAGCATGGTCCATTAAACCAGGAGGCGGCCAGTTGAAGATCCCTTGCCGAGGAACATGGATTCCTACATTTAAACTCATGCTTGCGACTCGAAAGTGCACTGTATGTATGCCTCCTGCGATTGGAATTCGACCTAGAATCAATAGCCTTTGCGGGCTTCCGGGTCCAGGATCTTGGTGAAGGTACTTGGGTATATATTGAAGAATATTGAATGCAGGCCTGCTGCTGGAGTGAATGAGAGTGTCAAATTAGGTGCAGAACAGAGTTACTAACATTGGAACATGAGACGCTACGAGGACCTTATATATATAGAAGCTGCCAGCTTGCCGTTGATGAGCATGTGAAAACCCTAGGAATTTAAGATGTGATAGCATTGATTGGTCCAAGGACACTTATCTCAGCTGAGTTACTCCGCCCCAAGCCCATGTCAGCACTCAGGAGAAACAAAGGCAGAGAGACTGGACGGGCTGAGACATCTCGTATTGTGGCTAAAGAGATGTGAGCAAGTGCTTTCTTCTTGCCCCATATATCATTCTTTGTAGCTAGTGATGTATCTGTCTGTCAACACAAAACTGGGAACATGGCGGCGCACCGACGGTCTTGTTCCAACCCAGAGGTGGACGTACACGCATCCAAGCTCTGCAACTTTCCACGCACGAGCTCACATATGACGTGCATCAACAAAGAGAGGTCTTCGCTCCCCATCCCCCCATTTTTACCACAGAGCCCAATAATGGCTGATCTCTGGAGGTAGCCTTGTAAATGATAAGTTTCTCGGCGTATTCAGAACTCGGACTGATCACGACACAAGCCTTTTTCTTAGTGCTGCACATAATGTTCCAAAGTCTTCACACCAGCAAGGCCATTTTTTGCAGCCTCTTTCGACGACACAGCTGGTTCTCCCACTCAATGAGGTGCACATGTGATCTTCCAATCAGTGCACAAGGTTCAAAGGTCGCACATATCTTCCTCAAGAAAGACCACCTCCAAGTATCGCGCCCGTGCAAAACAAATCTCGTTGTCCACGGGTACCAAGACAGTATTTACGTTCCGAAAGGTCTCTAAGCGTTTACCACTGTATAAGGGACCGTACGCCTTCGGGTTGTATACGGATTAAGAACAACACTACTTAAGTACTATTATAATATTAATAATGTTATAGCTTTACAGCTTTATAAATAATTTATACAAATACATTAATTACCGTTTTTATATAAAGAAACTATGAGATGAAAACCTTAAATATTTCTATATAATAAGATTATAAAGATATAGACTAATTTATAAAAAGTTTTTAATATTTTCATAGTAAAAAGTAAGATCGTTAAGTAGAAAAGTAAAGAAAAATATAGTAGAGAGAAAAATATAGTTTAGCTGTAACTTTCAAAGTTTAAAACTCTACTATATTCTAAGATATTTACTTGGAAACTTAACTGCCTAGAAGAATTATTGCCCTTGTGTAAAGGGGTTAGAGTAGTAAGGGCTACATCTACCTAGGCACAGAGTGTAGAGGGAAAAGCGGGAAACACACCAACGATGAGAAGCACTATGACCACATCTAGATCAGGGCAGATGGGTGCAATAGTACCAAAAGTATGTTCTCATGGACAATCTTATTTAATTAACATTGATATATAAACGATTGAAAAAGACTTTGGTACCCAAACCGTACCCAGGCGCCCAACACCTGAACTCACTCGGATATTCTGACCCGCAGCCAATAACCCCGGAGAAACCCACCACAAGCTCGTTTGCAATTTGATGGGATTATAACACCCCTCTGCAATAAAAGCCTACTGCACAAATACCTCTGACGCAAGCACCCCAGTCTGCTGCATAACCGCAAAGTTAGGCGCGCTCGCAGCAGGACAGCCGACGCCAGCACCATCCAGGTTCTGCAGCGTGACAAGCATGGCCGTCGCCCGCAGCTTGTTGGTTTTGGCGCTCTGGTCGCTGGCGTCGTTGCTGAACTTGACCGTCTCGCCCTGCACGCTGCCCGCGGCAACGTTCTGTTCCAGCGCGGCGAGGAACGACGCCCGGGACGGCGGGCACGAGCACGGGATGTTGACGACGGACTTGGTGGCTGCGTTGAAGCCGTCGCATGATCCTTGCTGCCTCGCGTCTGCGTTGGTGTTCTGGGCCACGCCAAAGTCTGGTACTAGGCTTGGGTCGATGTTTCCTGAGGCGCTGTTGTTGCCGTTGCCGTCTCCTGTCGTGGAGTTTGACCTATCCAGGCTGGCGTTGTTTGTTGTACCGCCGCTTCCTGTGCTGGTGGATGGTGATGTGTTCTTATTGGTTCTAACGAGTGGTATCACTGTGGGGATTGCCAGGACTGAGGAGGATGAGATGAGAAGCAGGATAGATGTGAGGAACTTCATTTTGATATTGTCGTGGATTGATTGTCAACGACCTGGCAGAGAAAGCTGTTGGAGGAAAGCAATACAGTACTGATGCGGTATATGACAAACGGTGAGGTAAAAAAAATGGTACAAAAAAGAGGGCCGTCAAGACCAACTGAGAAAAGAAAGTATGGCTCCTGGCCTGAAAGTGAAATCTCAACTTGGGTTGGTTGTCAACTTGTTGTTGGACACTGCTCAACTTTCTTCAGCAGATGTGGAGGCTCTGCTGCCGCCATCTTATGTATGAAGCCCTCAACCCAAATCACGCACCAGACCAGCTCCGTATCAACTGTCCAAGACTCAAAAGCTCTACATCAGACAGAATTAGTATCGGACGGTCACACAGGTCAGACACAATAGGACCCT
This sequence comes from Diaporthe helianthi, assembly GCA_001702395.2. Taxonomy (NCBI): domain Eukaryota; kingdom Fungi; phylum Ascomycota; class Sordariomycetes; order Diaporthales; family Diaporthaceae; genus Diaporthe; species Diaporthe helianthi. The sequence continues at coordinate 5,419 of MAVT02000782.1, forward strand.
GAGACGGCGTCTGCAACTTGGCAACGGCGTCTACATGGGTCTGGATGCTTTCGCCCTCTGAGGAGCCGGTAGCCCTGAGCCTCGCCAGGACGCGCGCGAGAGGGATGGATACCTTGCCGATATGTTTTGTTTCGCAGAGTGGCAGCCACAACGCTCTCGCCTTTGAATTGGGGCCTGGTGGGTCGTCCGAATATTCCAATGCGGCTCGCTGATGGCCGGGGTAGCCCCGGCAGCCCTGTCACAGCCCATAGATGTGCGCTTTTGTGTGGGGATCTGCAGTGGACGCCGAAAGGGTGGCAATTTTTGGCGATCTTGAAACACTGGCAGAACCTGTAGACGCAGCTACACTGTAGAAGTATCTTGTGAAACATGTCACCCCCACCGCACCCCGCGCACGCGCGCTCCAAACCCGCCCAAGAAGTCTGACAATAGGCGCCCTGCGGGGTTTTGATCCAATCGGGTGGAAACATTGTGCAGATGAGAGAAACACTCCAGAAACAGTTGGGGGTTCACGATGCAGGGGTGCTGAGTCTCGACTCGGATACTGGATATGCTCCCTTTGGCGGCAGGTTGGCCAGCTGATAGTTAGGACGAGACAAAGCTGGCACCTGGGGGTCACTCTACTTAAGTACCGAGTCTGTGGTAATGCCGAATTAAGTATTCTGTGCCGGCGGAATTACACATGACATGTCCAATACTCGGATGCAAACGCTAGAGCATAGCGACAGCGGCTCCTGAAACATTTCAAATGTTCGTGGTGAGAGTGAGAAAGGAGGAGCTCCAATGGTTTGCAACCTCCCAATTGATCTCTGACCGGATGTAAATTTTCTCATTTCCAGTTCCACAGCTTTGCTTGAGAGTGGTTCAAAACGACATAACTCCAGGAAATGTAATGATACCCACTAGCCAGACAGACTCGGAAAGTGGCGTGTCTAAGTGAAAATGCCAAAAAGCCATGGTCACGCAAGCGCCTTTATGCAACAGAAGAGACTATTATACCAGTCCCGAGATGCAAAAACCAAACGACCAGGAAATGCATTTCTGTTCATAGGTCCTTTAGCTCCCACTTGGTCCTCATCCACTCACCTTTGGCCACTGTGACACTCAGAGTTAGCTTTCAAACCACGGGTGCAGCCCCTCGAGTGAGGGTGAAAATGGTGGTCGGGAATTTGCTCACTGATCCAGAATGGCAACGGGGCCAACGCCAGTGCGATGAAACCCAACAAGCTGTTGCCCCATCCCAAACCTAGAGCATCATACATCGACAAGCCTGCCAACGGCAGTAAAGCACCTGCTACGGATCGGACGACGGTGTTGGCCGCGAGTGCGCTGGCGGCAAATACGATGAATGCATCAACGAGGTACCTGCCACATGAATTCTCCATATTAGTCTCATCCTCATGTTTGCAGTCGACTGGTCTAGGTGATGTTCGAAGAGGGGTTCGGGTCACTCACAACTGGAGGCTCATGAAAATTATGATATTAGCCATACCAATGATGCTTGTTCCTATAATAGGCACAATCCAGTGGACGTGGTATTGGGCGGTCCATCCGTAGAGGAAGAAGCCACCTGGGAGCAACGTAGCACCGACTGGTAATTGCTTCAGGCGGTACTCTGGCTTCATCCCCTTACCGTCCAGCTTCGACATCTTCCGGATGTAGCGATCGGATGTAGTCGAGAAGTAGGCGAGCCCGACCATGGAGCCGATGCCCATCCCAAGGTAGACAAGACCGGTGATGCTGGTGCTGAAATGATACGTCTGCTGGAAGACTTGTGTGATGGAAGTGAACAGGAGGTAAAGGTACCCGTAGACGACGGCGATGTATACCGCAAAGAGCGCAACAATAGGCGACCTGGTGAGCATCTTCATAGGCCGGATGATGCTGCGATAGAAATGGTCCCGAGGCGACAAGCCGACGTCGAGCTTGGACCGCAGCAGTTCGTTGCCCGTCTCCTTGCGCAGCCTGTTGGTCTTCCACTGCAGAATGACAGGGGCGTATGTCTCGCGCATCAAGAACAACATGATAATTGCCACAACACCGGCCACAATAGTCAACAGCCAGAATACGGAACGCCAGCCTTTAGCCTCGGTGAGGAACCCACCGGCGACGGGGCCGATGATGGGGCCGAGCAGTGGGCCGATGCTGAATGCAGCCATGGCGCTGCCTCGTTTCTCCTGCGAGATAATATCCGCAATGGAGCCACCGCCGTTGGTGACCGGGCTGGCGCCGAAGCAGCCGCAGAAGAACCGAAAGACAATCAGGCTATTCAGATCTGGGGCGAGCGCACAGCCGACTAGAAAGGCCACGAAACCGACGTTGCTGACGTGATAGACGATTGACCTCCCGTAAAGCTCACTCATGGGGGCTGTCAGGAAAGATAGATGCGGGCGTCAGTCAATCCTATCAACAAAACATATTGGAAGACAAGTACAAGGTGAACACGAACCCATGATCAGAGGCCCGAATGCAAAGCCCAGTATGTAGACAGAAACAATGAAAGAGGCCAGCAGTTTGCTGTCGGAACCGAAGTCCCTCATCAGGTCCGGCACACCAGGGGCGAAGATGGAGGACGCCAGCGGCGTGAGAAAGGTCAGGAAGGAGATGAGAGTGCAGGTCAGGACCTTTCGCCAGCTGGGCCAGTTCATGGGATTCTCTGGGTCGTCGGGGCCGTCCCACCACACAATATTCAGATCGCCCTCACCCGCGTGCGCGTCCTCGTCGGCACCACCCTCGGTCGTGACGCCCTTCTCGACGTCGCCGGTGCCTTTCTGGTGGTGGGACGCGTTGCTCCTGGTCTTGGCCAGCGCCAGGCTCGTCTGCTCAGCGATGGAGCGCTGTCTCTTCAGCTCACCCCGCTCGTCGAGCAGGTAGCCGATGTTGGAGGGGGTGTCTGCGTCGTGGCCCTCTGATACTGCGACCTTGATCTTCTCTTCTCGGTCCGAGTCATCGTGCACAATCTCATGGTTCTTTTCGGAGTCGGTTTCCGTTGTGCTCGATGTGGTGTGATGGTCTGCCATGGCTTCATCCTGGTCGCGAGAGCCTGAGTCGTTGCTGTGGTCTGCCCCAGCCATTGGGTGTAGCAAACCTTGCTGTCATTTTTGGTCTGGTCAGTCATGTTGATTTGGACTTTTTGATCTTACTCAAAGGTCAAGTGATTTGTGTGTTTCAATAGTAGGAGTTTTTAAAGGCTCACGACTTGGGTATTCATGAGTGGTTCAGGCCAAGAAGCTTAGCTTCCACCAGCTCGAGATTGTTGATGGCCTCCCTGCAGGTGCTATCCCAAGCTCGGCGGGCAATTCCGAGGCCTTATTATTCCACTGCAGCCGAGTGGCGCTATGCGTACTTATGAGAAGAAAAGCTTATTGGCAATTGAGTTGTGACCTGGATCGACCCAATGTCATTTCAATTTTGACAACAACCCTAGGGAAACAAACTTATTCGCCAGCTTTCAACAACGTGATGGTCGGTAGCAGAATAGATGCATTTACTAAACGGAAAAGCAACCGGAAACGCTAGGTGCGACCGAATAAGAAACTAAGGGAATTCTGGGAATTTGAATTTGAATACGGAATCCCATTCGCAGACCATCACCTGTTGCACAAGACTAGTCGCGGTCTGCGTCGGTGCCGAATTCCTCTCAAGCTACTGCATAATTCGCTGCATAATTATGGGCTCCGGTCTGCTATTTTTTAGTATACACAGTATTAGTTGTGTCGGAGTGTCAATCGTTCCCGCTCCGGTCTACAGCTGTCTCACCACACATAGCACGAGGCAGTATTGGAGCCCCCTGGGCCTTTGTGGGGGCGTGATCCTAAATTGGGGTGCGTCTGGGTGAACTAGTTGTAGTCTGATTCTTGGCCTGCTGACCTGATCTATGGCTCTTGACTGGCCCACAATGCCGAGAACTTGAGCGCCAGGTTGCCACCTTTCCGGGGAAGACGATTGGATTCACTACGCACTACCTGGTGGAGAAGTAGGAAACACTCCACAATGCTTCTTCATCTTACGACGAGAAAGCTTCCAAGGTTTCAAACGTTGATCTTGTGCGAAGAAGGACCCAAAGATTGTTGGGGTTATTGTTAACTCTAGCACTTGCACAGTCTCTCTTGCCTGACATGCCACAACGTTCTTAAAGGCTTCATCTACATGGTCAAATCTTGTTGACATGACAGAGTTTTTGGGCGTTTACCAGTATGAAGGGACCGTACGCCTTTGGGATGTAGACGGATCAAGAACGAAACCAGTTATGATAGGAGAGCGGAGTGGTGTCAGTGCAACTTCAAATAGATACCTAGGTATGTACGCCCACAAATTGTGATCAAGACTGTCACCTCAACTGCTCAAATGGTTGCCTCACAGGCCTCATTCACTAGTCATCATCAGATCAAGAGACATGAAGCAATTATACCCCCGTCTTGCTGCACTCAGTGCTAGATCTGCGTTGGTCATCAAGGCTTGTTGCATATGTGCTGCCCACGATGCAGACGGGACGAGGTACAGTTGGTATCTGTAGAACACAGCCTTACCGTACGTCACCCACCTTTGGTCTCCCCCACCTTTGGACCACACAAATTTCTCGGCCACCACACAAACTAAGGGCATTCGGCTTATACCCATTTACTTAATTTTACAGTTATCGTAATAATTATATAGTTATTTAATAGCCCTTTAAGAGCTTTATATACCTAAAGTGTTGAATAGTGTTTTATAAGGGGTCTAGGTAGTATAGAGTAGTAGAATTAAAGCCTAATTATATACCTTCTATAATAGGTTTTCTTTATAAAATTAATTCTTCTTTTTACTATATTATTAACTAAACTATATAATATAGCGCCTAAAAAGAAGCTATATAGTAGATTTAAGGCCTATAAACAAGAATAAGTCTATAATATACTATATTTAGTTATCGAAGAGGGTTTTACGCCCTATATAGCCGCTACCTAGAATAAAGTACCTAAATTAACTATTGTTAACTAGTTAAAGGGCTATAAACCCTTAGATGAGTAGATTTAGCCTACTTAATGCCTATTAAAAGACTAAAAAGACTATATTTTTACTTAAATCCTTTAGTAAAAAAAACTAGGCTATACTCTTACTGCTACTTTTATTTGATTTCTTGTAACTTTAGTTCTTAAAGAGAATGGTAATACTTAGCCCTTGGGCAAGAATTAGCTTACCTCCTTTAAGAAACAATATCCTAAGATTATTTTAAAGATAAACTAGAAGCAAAAAGCTAAGCAGTTTACTTTATTTACTCTTAAGGTAGTTAACTAATAATTTAATAAGCTTAAGGACTTTAAATAAACTAAACTAAAGTTAATTATTAACGTTAATAAAGGAGGTATTATAAAGGGTAATAGTATATATTTTAGCCTTTAAATAGTATTTTTTACTAACTTAATTAATAGTATATAATAAATTTATACTAGGAAGTACTAAGAAACAATTTATAGTTATTAAAGAGAATACTACCTAATCTATTATTATAGTAATTAACTTTATAACTACTATAGGCTACTATTTACTTTTTAGGCTTATTTTTAAAGGCTTAAACCTTTAAATATAATAGTTTAAGTAAAAATTTAGAAAAATTATACCTTTAAAATAGGGTTTTAAAAGCTTAAAAAATAGCTAGATAAGCAATAAAATTACTATTAAGTAGCTCTATAATATCTTTCTCTTAGCTATAAATAAGATCTAGAATAATAATAAATTTTAAGTAATTTTACTAGTACTTAATAGCTATAATAACTACTAAAGCGTTAAGTTTATAATAATATACTATAGGTATAATATTAACCTATATTAGCTTTTAGTATATACTTTTTATAGACTTTAGCCTTTTAATAATAGGATATTTAGTATTCTTAAGTAGGCTTTTAATTTAAAGATAGAAAAGGTATTAAGCTTTACTAATTTAGCTCTTTTTAGAAAGATTAACTTTATTAAAAACTTATTTAAAGCCTAAAAAGCTATTACTATAAAGACTATTAAAAATACCTTTAAATATATAGGTATTTACTTAATTTTTTGTAAAAAGGCGTTATAGTATCCGGAAATTAAGCTAAATAGCCTAGTTAATAAGCTAAATTATAAAAATTCTAGCTAAAAAGCTAATAAGCCTACTAGCTTATCTAGTAATAAAGAGGAGGCTATTATAAGAAACTATATAATAAATCTAGTACCTAAAGATAATTAGCTAGCTTAATATAGAGCTAAAAAGGTTATAGATAAGCTAAATTATCTATATTCCTAAGTAGTAATCCTTAAGCGAGAGAATTATAGCCTTAAACTTAAATAAAAGGTTAAAAATAAAACTAAGCGCTAAAAGGCTATACTTAACCCTAACTAGAAGTTTATAACTATATTTAAAATTAGGGAGAAGAACTATACTATTAAAGCCTTAGAAGAGAAGCCTAGGCTTTAAAAACAGCGTAGAGTAGTTGAAGTTAAAGTTAAAGACAAGGTAGAAGAAGATAGTAATAAGGTATTTAAGCCTAAAGTTTAAGAGCCTAGAGTAGGACGTTCTAGGCGTATAATTAAACAGCTAGCTAGATACAATGACTAATTAGTATCTTACAATTAGTTTAATACTATTTTTAGATAAGTATTACAAGAATTGACAATTTTGTAGCTCTCTAAAAGTTCTCTATTTGTGTAGTGTAGCCGAAATTTGTGTGGTCTAAAGGTGGGGGAGACCAAAGGTAGGTGACGTACGGTACCTAAGTAGGCAGCGAGGGTACATGGGCAGAGCGCAGTAATAATAGCCCCACTTAGTATTAGATCCTTTGAACATTTGATTCATATGAGATTGGAGTTCTGATTCCCCAGGTGCATCAAAAGTTGTACACAAGCAGCAATCTAACGTAACCGCTGATAGAGTTCTCTGAACAGCAGCGTGGTTACATGCGTAGGGCAACTGCAGCAACATTGGAGTGCAACGATAAATCGAATGGCTACCTACCTAGGGGTCTTGTATACAGGTATACAAGACCCCTAGGTATACAGGTATACAGGTATACTGTCACAAGTCTGGGTATGGGAGACCGAAGGTGGGTGGTCCACGGTCCCGGTACTGCTCAAGTGGTCGTTGGAACTTTAGAACCTAGACAAAAGATTTATCCAGTGTTTCAACACAGGCTTCAATGATCATCGGCCCAGTAATGATGAGAACCTCAAACTCAGAAAAACAAAATTAGACTTCAAATGCTGACTTCTGCATTTGTTCCTTCTACTGCACATGTAGAGTCAGGACCAACTCAAACTTAAGTAACTTTGAACCATGTCAGAGGCTACGGGTCGCGGGTTACTCCGTACTACACACAACGCATTGCTTGACCCCACTTGAACTGACCTTGAGAGAAATGTCATGAGCATCCCACAAGAAACCCGGAAACGCGATACCAAGCAGTTACGGAATATTCAAACAACCCCCCCCCCCCCAAAAAAAAGACAAAAAGTACCCATATGATATAACAGAAAGCTTCATGACAGGAATGGGGGTAATAACTCGATGCAGCAATGCAGAAAGAGTGTAGTAATAGGCAGGGCAGGAGTCACGCAAAAGCTAATATGGAGAACCCTCGGGCAGGAACGGAGGAAACTGCCGAGTAGCGCGGTCAAAGCTCGCTTCCACTGACCTGGGTCGGGAATATATGAGACAGGACCCCCCATCTTGCCCTACGGTGATAGTTTGTAGCTCCTGACCATCTCTTTTGCAATTTTAGCAAGTCACGGGCCGCCGAGTCTCTAACTGCTCTCCAGTGCAAGCCGGTTACAATGTTTCCCGAGCATGTTGAGACACTTCTCTCATAATGTGCGGCTGAAGATCTCTTTGGGCCGAACAGCTCGGTTTCGCACGGCGGGAAATATAAGATGGTCATGAGTTCTTATTTCCCCATTCAATTTCATCCTGCCAAAGTCTATCCGATGTATCACTCATAAAAGCTTACAGCCACATACCACGTGCCGTGCGGCGCGGCGCGGCGCCTGTCGTAGCGCGGGCGGCTGCTTTTCTTATTTCTACCACCAAGAACATCCATCACAATAGGAGATTCATTCCGGACCAACATCGATTAGCCCTCGAGCTTGCCGATACCGAGGTCCTCGGTGTCAGCCTTGACGATCCGCAGGGTGTTGGTGTTACCCATGCCACCCTTCCAGCCCTGAACGACGACGACGGTGTCGTTCTTGGACAGGACATTGAGCTCCTTAGCCCTCGCCACAGCCCACTTGATACGGCGGTCGACATCCTCCTGCCAGTTAACCTTGGAGAAGTCGGGCTTTTGTTCAGGGAAGTGGAAGGGGTACACGCCACGGTACAGGTGAGCATACCGGGAGGCGCTGGCGTTTCGGGTCACCATGAAGATGGGGCACACGGGACGGTACTTGGAGAGCAGACGAGCGGATTCGCCAGAGGTGGAGAGGACGATGATACCACCGGCGTTGAGGTCGAGTGACGCACGCACGGCGGACATGGCGCAGGACTCGACGACGCTGATGGGGCGCTTGATCTGTGAGCACAGCTCCTCGAAGTGGGAGACGTATGGGATGGTGTTCTCGGCCTTGAGGCAAGCTGTGGCAGTGTGTTAGCTCCAACTCCTTGGACCAGGTTGCGGCATGAGGGGCAACATACCCTCGCTCATCTCATACACGGCCTCGCATGGGTAAGAGCCCTTGGCGGTCTCGCCAGACAGCATGACACAGTCTGCGCCGTCAGTGACGGCGTTGCCTACGTCGCTGATCTCAGCACGGGTCGGCCGGGGGTTCTTGATCATGCTCTCGAGCATCTGGGTGGCGCAGATGACGGGCTTGCCAGCAAGGTTGCACATGGCAATCATCTTCTTCTGAGCGGCGAACACCTCGGCGGCGGGGATCTCAATACCCAGGTCACCACGGGCAACCATGACACCATCGGTCTCCTTGAGGATCTCGGCAAAGTTGTTCAGACCTTGTCGGTTCTCGATCTTGGCGATGATCTGGATGTGCTTGCCCTGCTCGCCGAGGACCTCCCGGATGGACTTGATGTCGTCACCACGGCGAATGAACGAGGCGAAGACCATATCGACGTTGTTCTTGACACCAAAGCGCAGGTCGTTCTTGTCCTTCTCAGAAAGGGCAGGAAGATCGACGTCAGTGTTGGGCAGGTTGACACCTTTTCGTGAGGAGATGAAGCCGTTGTTCTTGCATCGAACGCGGAGAGTCTGGTCGTCGACAATGTCCAGCACCTCAAATGCCAGGATACCATCGTCGACGTAGATGGTTCGGCCCTTCTGGATGACCTTGGTGATGTTCTTGTAGTCAACGTACATGTTTTCGGTGTCACACGCCGACTTGTACTGCTCGTCGGTTGTAATGTTCAACTCTGTGCCAGCGGAAATGGGAAGGTCGACATCTCCTGTTGTGTTTCCAGTTCGGATCTCCTGTTCACGAAAAGGTTAAGTCTTCTGGTTCCCATCATCGTGTGGTGAGCTTTACGTACAGGTCCCTTGGTGTCAAGGGCAATGGCGACCTGGCGGCCAGGCTGGGCCTTCTCGGCAGCGCGAGCATTGTCAATGACGGACTGGTGGTACTCGTATTCGCCCTAACAGTCGTCAGCTCGTCTTGTTTCTTTGTTCATGAGCGAGTGTCGAGAACACGTACATGGGAGAAGTTCCTAGAGGGTTTTCGCGTTAGCATTGCGGAACACCGGGGGGGGGGGCTGTGTCAGGAGCCAGAGCTGAGGCTGGAGCAAGCTTACATTCGGACCACATTGAGACCCGCTGTCCGAAGCTGGTTTAGGACCTCTACGGAGTTGCTCTTGGGGCCAATCGTGCAGATCTGGTGGCGGGAATTGACGATTAACTTCGACACACTACTACAGAGCGCAGTCTTCTTTTTATGACGGGAGCCTTACAATGGAGGTTCGGCGGTAGTTTTTTGCGGGCTGGAAGGCAGTGTCGAGCGAGGCGAGCCAGTCGATTCTGCCACCAAGGGCGAGGTGGTCAAGAGCAGTGGCCATCCTGTAACTTGGGGGGGCTGATAGGTACGCAGAGTTAGGATCGAGAGCTCCCAAAGGGAAAGGGCAAAAGAAAGGCGAGGTGGTAGGAATAGAAGTAGGTGCGTAGGTGCGTAGGTGAGAGAGCCGGTGCTGACTTTTTCTTTCTCGGGGATGCGGGATATTGGTTGGTTCGTATCTTACTTATTAGGTCGAGGGCTAAGTCGAGATTGGGAAAACAGAGGTCCGATATGGCTGTTTGGTCTGGTGCAGTGCGGCCCTCAAATGTCAGCCTTGTACCACGACTTTACTTGTTGTGCTCGGTGAAGGTCCGAGTTGTAGAAAAGTAGATGGCAACCCCAGAAGGAGAGAAGGCAGGGAAGACGAGGTGGGTTATGGGCAGCCTCTATATCGGCGAGGAAAAAAGCTGTCTCGGGAATGCTGCCACCCTCACACCACGCAGCACACGCTGCCGGGGCGTTTGGCGGGGTCCAGGCCAGCCGCAGAGCCCACAGCCCACGAGCCTCAACAGTCGCAGGCCAACGCTACCGCGACTGATCCGGGACTCCTAGCACCAAGAGACAGGTGCAAATGACTGGAGAATCAGCTCACCTTTTTATGTTTGTCGGGTGTATGTAAAGTCTGTAGGGTTTAGGAGTGTCGAGTTGATGAGTCCCTGAGCTCGAGAGGGAAGAGGCGAGGAGTGTTGTTCTTAACTTGTGGGTGACCGAGTTTAGAAATCCTGCGATTGCTTGGCTTGTCTCGGCTGGAGCTAGGAGCTCTTGGAAAAATGCACAGAGAAAAAAAAAAGTCCCTCAACGTTGCTTCCATTACGGGCCTGGGAGCGGGCTTCCATCTCAACATGCCATTCTAGCAGGTGTCAGACTCATGTACTCCGTACACTACCTAGGTACCCCCAAAATCCCGCTTCCCCCCCCC
>MAVT02000783.1:8424-21435 GCA_001702395.2 Diaporthe helianthi
TTGTAAAACAGCAGAACTGATATCTTGATTGAGGAAAGAGGCGGTTGTATCAGGCACCCTGCCACTATCCCAACCTGCACCAAGGGTTGGAGCTCTGTCGTTAGCCTTGGTCGGCGGACCTGAATCTACATGGACTCCAAAGGTGTATTTACATACCACCAGGGCGTCGTGTGTGCCCTCGAACATTGCGATATCGGTGGAATCGACTCCCGACTTGGAAGCATAGAACCAAAATATAATGCTCAGCGGGATGGTGAGGAACTAGTCGTCGCGGTCAGCAGAGTACGAGATGGGACCAATGCTACTAATAAGTAAAGGACGAGATGAACATACCCAAGTAGCAATGACCCACCAGTCATCTGCGTGGTATGGTTGACGTCCCCATCGCTTGGCCAGCAGTCGAAGATAGATAGAAATGGCCGCCAGGACAGGGAAGACGACGGAGACGACTATAAGTGGGGTGGTGATGGCCGAGACCACTCGTGTCGCAGGGAGACTGTCAGAGGATGCTCTCTTGGCTGCGATCATCTTTTCTCGCAGAGTTAATAAGTTATCAGCTCCAAGGCACGAGAATGATTTGTAGGTTAAACCCCCATCAAGACGGAGACGTGAGATGCCAGATGCACTCGCAGACAAGTAAATGTTGCCGGTAGTAGTAGTATTGCCGATTTTGTGCGCGCTGCTGTCTTGTGAAATCCGACTTTAGACCGACGACGAGAATATTTACTTGCATTTGAGAAAGAAGTAAAAAGGAAAGAAATAGTGGTATAGACGCTGGGGCTGGAATTTAGAAGCTGAACTTGAGCGTGGGCGCTATGCTAAAAGTTATCGCACAGACTGGTCTACACACTATGATGGTCGACGACAGCTACACCACAGAGAATTCATTCATGTGACAGACATGTGACAGTGTAGTCCATCTAATATTGAAGTCTCAAGTGCTCTTCCAGCTGCCACGATCAACATCGGACAAATGCTCGTGGAGTAACTACAAGTAAAGCTCAATGGAAATACCAGAAAGGCATCCAGCCAGAGATACGATTTGGAATGGTCAGAGTGATAAAGCCGGAATCTCTCTATGAAATGGGGCCGGCTTTAAAAGGAGCCCTGAGCCTCGGGAAGACATGGTCACTGGAAAGTCTGGTAAAATAGTTGAGTCTATATAAAAATCAAATTGTGCTTCAATTCCTTAGTACGAGAGCTTGTCTACCAATTGACGGGGGTACTTTCCAAAGTTGGTAACCATGGCATGGGGAGGGAACCTTAGAATCAGGGACCCGTTTGTACAAAACGGTCTGTATCCCGTTTGCTCCATATCCACTGTAACGGTCATGAGAAGCCGTCGTAGGTACGTTACACTAGTATCGTTCGATACATGTGCCAGCGGATTCCATCGTCAGGCACTCGACTCGAGCCATGACTTTAATGCTCCAACTGTTATGTTTGTCATACTTGAAGGGCGGGACAAGTCCGGCACAAATTATCTGAGCTATTTTACCGAGGGGGATCTGCGCTAGCCCAGCTGGGCATATTCAGCCCCTGAACCTTGCTGATGGGAATACCCGGGGACCTACCTACACGTGTACCTACCTAGGTGGTAGTGGTAGGTGCTGTGGTGCCTACCTAGGTAAGTAGGCAAGTAGGCACAGCCCAAAAGGCCAATGAGGTTGGAGGTTGGAGGTCGGAGTACATTCCGGGGGCGAGTTCCCTTTTTACTGCATGGCTGCCGCATGCGGACCTATGCCTAATGTTGACTAGCAAAGATTAACGTCGTCGCAGGGGATTGGACGAGGAGAACGAGGCGATTGGTGCCTTTGAGACGCTTGTTGAACATGAAATATCCCAACCCTCCAACCCACGTGCCACAGGCTGCCACGCTGGCTGTCAGTCTTTTCACATCGCAAATTCCCTGATTCCCACAGTTCCCAATGCAGCATCCCCCCAGCACCCCCTCCCGCCCCCCGTGCTGTGTGGCGAAGTCGCTACCGATTAATCTTGGGATGCAGGGCTAATCAAACCTTCCAAGCCACGTTGGCACGTCATGACGGCAAAAAGATGTCGTAGGTAAGCGCGACCGAAGACGCTGGGCTGGCTGGGCAGCCTGGGCTGGCTAGCTGGCAGTGTCAACCCACTCGTGTCGCGTTTTATTTACACGTGCAGGTTGCCCCCACAAAAGGAGACCCCTACTCAATCAAGTCTGTCAGGGCTGCACTCCGTACAACATGCCCAATGTCCACATAGGGGTCCCAATGATGTAATCTGTCATTCATTGTGCTGCCAACAAGCAGCAGCAGCAGTATCTGCCCTGCATGAAATCTCGGATCTTGTTTGTGTCGAATCGAAAACACGCCCAAGACGAGCCTATCTTGGCAACCTGCCAGGGCCCTCGCACACACCACCGCCCACCTCCCGATAATATTTTCTTTCTCCTTGTGGCCTCTTTGTTCCTAAACTTAAACGATCACCTATTTGCCCATTCCAACCCCGTCCCGACCGCACTGCACTGCACTGCTCTGCTCAGCACTGCACCTGCACCTGCTGCTGCTCAATCATGGCGTTGCGACCCTCGACAACGACGTCGACGACAACGACGACGGGGGCAACAGAGGAGACGAAGACGGTATCCCTGATCCCAGCGGCCAACGAGTCGCTCCTAAGGCCAGGCCAGCAGCCCAGCTACCTCTCACGGCGCGGACCTCACATCTCGGAGCAGCCATGGACCCTCTCCAACTGGTACCTGCATATTGACTGGTTCAAGACGACGCTGCTTGTCTTCATCCCCATCGTGGCCGCCTACTACGCCTGGTACACGCCACTGACACGCCCGACCCTGATCTTTTCTGTCCTACTGCACCTCTGGGCCGGCATTGGTATCACAGCAGGGTACCATCGCCTCTGGTCTCACTGCTCCTACACCGCGACCCTGCCCCTCCAGATCTTCCTCGGCTTTGGGGGTGCCAGCGCCCTCGAGGGCTCGATTCGCTTCTGGAGTTGGGGACACCGCGCCCACCACAGGTTCACCGACACCGATGCGGACCCGTACACCGTACACAAGGGTCGTGAGTTACTATCCAGTCGCGAGGCTACTCCTCCCTGCCACCTCTTCGTTCCACCAGCATGAAACACAACAGTCGCCCGTCAGCAACCCTGGAGCAAGTTTGCATGCGACACGTACGGTGCTGCTCATTGTTGGTTGGCTCAACGCACACGATGCTGATAACGGGGTACCATAGTATGGCATGCTCACATGGGCTGGCTCCTCCTCAACCAAGACTACAAGAAACACGGCCGCACCGACATCTCGGACCTCTCCAACGACCCCTTTGTCGTCTGGCAGCACAAGTACTATGCCCCGATATCCATCTTCTTCGCCTGGGTCATGCCGACCCTCGTCGCCGGGTTTGGCTGGGGTGATTGGAAAGGCGGGCTCATCTACGCCGGTGTCCTCCGCGTCGTGACGGTCCAACAGAGCTCATTCACCATCAACAGCCTCGGGCACTACCTTGGCGACCAGCCCTTTGACGACAGGCGCTCCCCCCGCGACCATTGGATCTCGTCCCTCTTCAGCCTAGGCGAGGGCTACCACAACTTCCACCACGAGGTATGCATGACGAACTCACCCAATCTTAGCCCTTCCACTAATCAAAGCTCACCACTAATTTATATAGTTCCCTACCGACTACCGCAACACAACAAGATGGTTAACCTACGACCCAAACAAGTGGTGCATCGCCACCTGGAAGTTCCTCGGCCTGGCAAGCGACCTCCGGACCTTCTCCCAGAACGAGATCGACAAGGGCAAGCTGCAGCAGGAGCAGAAGCGGCTGGACCGCAAGCTCGGCGTCCTCGACTGGGGCAAGCCGCTGACCGTGCTGCCGCTGATGGAGTGGGACGACTTTGTCGAGCAGTCGCGCACGCGCGCGCTCATTGCCGTCGCGGGCCTCGTGCATGACGTCACCGACTTTGCCAGCGAGCACCCCGGCGGCAAGGGCCTCATCTCGACCGCCATCGGCAAGGACGCCACGCCCATGTTCAACGGGGGCGTGTATAACCACTCCAATGCGGCGCGCAACTTGTTGGCCAAGTACAGGGTTGGGATTATCCGTGGTGGCGGCGAGGTTGAGATTTGGAAGGTTCGTGCGCAGAAGAGGGCCGAGATGATTCGGGATTATGATTATTCTATTGTTGGGTCGAAGGAGCATATGCAGTAAAACACACGAGGACACACACACACACACAAAGGCATGATGGATGGGCTGGGGCGGGTTTTGTTCTTTTTGAGGGGAAGGGCGGGCAGGGTAGGGCAGGGTGAAAATCAGGTTGGCGGACATGAATAGAATACACGTGTACAAAGGTGGCTCGCGCAGGGACTTATACAATTAATATGTGATTCTTCTTAGATTCTGCTGCGGCAATTCTGGGCTACGGTTGGTTGGCATGAGATGACCTCGTGACGATGTGTGATTTGGTGTCTGGATTGTGGAGACGATGCATGTGTGACCCAACACTCAACTGCTTATGTTTGGATGTATAATGCTGCTATTTGGCACGCACATAGATCTTCGTCACGGGTATCACGGATCACTGGAACAGTATCCGCCACCATCATCTATCAATGTCATGATGCGCCAGTGGTCTCACTACAGGAGAGCCTCCAGATCTCAACAGAGCCGGTTGTGTCTGGTAGTCGCCCGATGGCACACAACGCAAACAAACACCCGCATACGGGTTCGCATGAGGACAAGATGTTCGTGAACCACCCCGGCTCGACGACGTCGCCAAGATAAAGTTCTGCTTTACGATTACACTGCAGACCCCAGTCATCCCAACAAGATCATCGAGTCGTAGCATGCAGTGTTCGAGTGCCTGCAGGCAGGCTCCGGTTGTTGGCCCACAGACACCCCACTTGCTGCTGCTACGGCGCAGAGATGAAGAAGAGGGTGATAAGCACCATCGTACGTCGGGATGCCAGTCTCCCGTTAGATCGTGTCGTATTGTGCAAGCTCCTGGCTCGAGTCCTCGGGGGTGATGTGCAGGTAAGTACATATGTACTATGGCCCCTCGGGATGCACGACGGTCACTTGGCTGTGGTCAGATCGTGTTGTGGGACGAATGCTGTCAGGTTTACTGCCTCTGTCGTCCTTGACGAATTCTGGGCTTAGGGCGGCGCCGTGGACATCTGGATGCCGGATCAATCCTTCTTGGGGAAGTACATACGTGTAGTTCTGGATGACTGCGTCGAGTGTGCCGCCCTCGTTGACGGGGAGCACTGAGCCGCAGCTGCCATTGGTTCCCTTGGCTGAGGAGAAGAACGACTGATGCCATGGACGTTGTAGGTGGGCTGTTGTTGGTCCGCCACCTCGAAGACCGAGGTTGCTGTACAGTGGCCTTGCAGCAGGGGCCTGGTGCTCGATGAACGTGGCAAATATATGTAGTGATTGGTTAGCTTACGAACTTGGGCCCTTGCGGCTGGCCGTGGACTGCTTTCTACAGGTTTCCCGTGTCGTACTCTCATCCTGCACTTTCAATCTACCACGGGTTATTCACGTTCTCAAGTGCTGTCCCTCTTCCTGAACGTGACCTTCAAGTTATCTAGATACTTAGCCGATGAGAGATGTCCCGGTAAGGGTCTAAACATTGGCATATATTACGATATTGGCCGCGTGAAATGGAAGAGAATATTTACTGTTTTCTGTGACCTGCCTTTATGTCGGGTAGGCCAAATCCATGCTCAGCTTACGAGCCCACCAAGCCATGGGCGGCCGCCATAAGGCTCCGGACTTCCTGATCAGTTTGGCAGATGTTCCATACCTAGGTAATCAACGATGATTGCGGTATCGGGTGGCACTCTACAATATTACCTCTCGCGAATTTGAGCATGTGATATTCATGTAGCAATGAGGATCTTTGGTTGGCTGACGTGGTTTCTAAAATCAGCAATGGGGTCCAGACACTGCTGCCCTCTCAGCCTCCACGTGCAACACAACACATAGCCCTACGTGACCTTATAATAAGGCGCAGTTGAAAGAGGTTAATATAGAATCAACTTGTGACTCCCCAAGTTGGAAATCTCATCACTTCTGCCGCCCAACGACTATTTGTCCACTCCCTAGCAGAGCGTGCGCAACATGGGGACTTTCAACAGTAATGCGCCTTTGAGGTAAAAATGCCTGATCCAAGCCTCATCGTTAGCCTGAGGTTCGTATGACCATTCAATGTTCTATATCAGCTGTGCTGAAAAGGCTGTGTGCCGGGAAAGAGGAGGCGCGAACTTTAAAAGGCAAGCATGGGAAGTTGTTGCGGGTCGAACGGCAGAAATCGAATCGATGCTTGGAAAAATATAAAAGGGCGCCTTCGAACAGCCGGCACCAACTTGACAGAAATCAACACATCCTCTGCATCTAACCATCTTCTCAACATGTTTTCTCTCAATATTATCCGCCTCTCTGGCTTGATTGCTGTTGCTACGAGCATGATGATTGCATGTGCAACAGGGACAAAGCTGAATGTCACAGCAATCAGTGCTCACAAGAACGCCTCACGGTTTGAGTGCTGGGAATTGGACGAGCCATTCATCTCGTCAAACCAGTCAAGATTGGTCAACTCGAGGACAACAATGCTACCTAGGTGATGTCTCGAAAATGTCAATGAACGTTGTTACCTCGGGCTTTGACGGCGGGTTCCACCCTGCACCAGGCAACCAGTGAGTCTGTTCGTTTTCAGGCGCCCAAGCATGACACTAATAAACATACCTATCCTAGGTGGGTGGTACTGGTCGGCGGCCTGGGGGTGATTACGCTGCCGGACAACAGTTCCACCACTTTGACGACTGCGGGCGGGGAGTTCGGATTGCTGTTCGCTACAGACACCGCTGACCTTACTGAGGTGGGCCATGGCGGTGTTTTCCCTGGTCCAACTGAGAGCATTGTCCTTCAGATCCCGACCAAGGACAACAAGATACCGAAGCATCGGGTGTTGAAGGACAATGAGCCTTGCACAGTTGATGAGGTTGCTGGGTTGAGGTCATGGGCACTGGGGTCTCAGGCAGCGCCTCATCGACCTTGAATAGCTGCATAGGTTTAGAAAGTGAGTTATGGAACTTTTGCGTGGGATATTTGCGCGTGCGACAGATAATTGCTTCATTGTTCTTTCGAATATGTGGAATTCTTCCCAGTTTGTGGCTTCCCAATGTAGGATTTACGTATGTGCTTTCTTACACGCATGGCTCACGCCATTTTTCAAATAGGAGCCTTTTGATAAACAGTCGCACTTATGCACGCGAGAGTCATTGAGACTGACTGGAAACTCATCCTATGCTCGACTTGAGATCAATGGATGCTCCTGGCGGGTTTCCGTGCCATTCAAAGTTGGCAACCCGTACTTGAGTACACCATTTAATCTAGTTCCAGCTCAGGCAACGCCCACTTGACCATCCACTCAGACATGAGCACCTCATCTGCTGTCAGGCGTTCCTCGGGTCGGAATCGAAGCATCCCACGAATCAGTTCAAGAATTGCTCGAGTCTCTTGTTCATCAAATATCCCAGTCGCCTCTCTCTTTCTTCTGTACTTTTGCACAAACTCTTCGAAGGCATTTTCAAGTCTGGGCCACGTTTCCCGCTCACCAGTTGGTCGCCGAGGGATCGCTCTGGCACCATGACTGTCCTCGTCTCCTTGTCGTTCCCACTGCTCTCGCCAGCTTTCGGGGAAAGTTGTAGCACCCAAGACATCAATTTGCTGGGCGCTGATCTCATCTTGCGTTTCTGCCTCGCTGAAGATGAACTTCATGCCTAGAATCTCCCAAATAGCAGTTCCAAGGCTCCATATGTCTGACGAAAAGGTTAATGGTGCATCTAGTTCGAACACAGCCTCGGGTGCTTTCTTGGCCAAAGGAGCGTTGCATTCCCTCCCAAGCCGCCGCTCCGTACCTGGGCAGAACGCCTCGCCAAAGTCACTCAGAATCAAGCCCTGAGCGTCGGCCAAGGTGAAGTCTTGAGCCTTTTTCCCGAGATAAAGAGGCTCTACGGCGTATTTTGGAACGTTGGCTGTGAGGGGCTTGCCGTCGACGCGGGAAATGGGCACTTTTTCAGGCTCGCCGTATTTATCCCTAAAGTCTTGGACCGAAAGCTCATCAAACGTTGACGGCATCTTCACTAAGACGTTGCGAAGATGGATGTCTGTGATTTCTTTTATTTAGCGCCTTATCTCCAATAGTATGTAGCTTTTTGGCGGACCAAGACTGACCTCCGTGCACAATTCCAAGCGAGTGAATCACTGCAACAGCAGTAACCAAATTCGCGGACAAGGCGCGTGCAACCTGAATAGGGAACAGGCGACTAAATGACGCTTCCCGGAGATTTCCCTGTGCAAGAGGCAAAGCGTAGCACGGGTGTGTCCCATTGGGTCCGCGGATGTCGAATGCGTCGAGAATGGTCGGCAGCAAGGTCGCTGCGTCGAGCCTGGGTGGTGCACTGGGCTTGTGTGAGCTCGACGACGACCTTTGTATCGCTCTGAGAATCTCGGGCTCTCGGTTGTGGCGAGATGTAGTATCTGATATCCCGACCTTGACTGCGACGTAGCGCTTGTGAAGCTCGTCGCGGGCAAGCCATGTAGTCGAGTAGCCTCCGAATCCCAGTTTATCAACCACCCGCCAGCGGCTGTGCAGCATGTCGTCAATAGCTATGGGGCGGTATCCACCTGGACCATAAAGCTCCAGGTGTTCTGCCCCATCAATCCACTTATATTTAGGAGATACTGCTGCAGATGTCGTGCTCAAACGCCGTGTGCGAGGATACCTAACGCGGATCAAACGTCTCGGGATTGAGCGAACGCAAATTGAGGGTTTGTCCCCGAGGGCGCCAATGAACCTCCTCCATTGGCCTAGGTCAAGATGTAATTCTGGGATCTTTTTTGGGAAGAGCATGATAGAGCTCAACTTCCAACTTTGCGATTAGCAGATCCTCGGCACCAAAAGGTTCATTTCAAGGTATGGTTGTTCAGCCACAGGTCGCGCGGTGACAGTCGAGTCGAGTAACCTTATAAAGATGGCCGCCAAGGGTTCAAGGATGCTCAGTCACGTTCGGCTTGCACATACTGCTAGGAAAAAAGCAAAACAGTACTGTTTGCCCGCGACTAAATTATTTACTACTAAAAAGATTACTATAAAAGACTGTTTATGGAATGTGAATTAACTAGAGTAAATACGTCCAGTTGATGAATTTTTTAGTTGGAAGCTGTTTTTTTGGTGGCTTAGGGGAGTGTCAACCGTCGATTCGAGCATCTATGAGATAAGTCTTGCGTGGTGTTATTCTAAGTGGTGTTGTTCTTAATCCGTAGACGGCCCGAAGGCGTACGGTCCCTTCACACAGTGGTAAACGCTCAGAGACCCAGCGTTTGCAAAATACACAGTGTCCGATAGTCTTCCATGTCGTGGCAGTGGTAGATTCGTGGGGAATTCCTTCATCCTGGAGACCATTGGAACTGTAAAGCTGACGACTGCAGACAGGCCGACCGCCGTCAAAGGATCCGTGTCTGCGAATTAGAACGTCACGTAGCAATTTGTTTCATGATGGAAAAGAGGAGGATTTCCAGGCATGATTTCAAGTGGCATCGATGGAGACGCCCTGGAGTCTCATAGTAAGCACGCAGCACGTGTGCTAACGGGCCTACACTGCAGCAAAGCCCGAGAGGCTGAAACCGGTGGCAGTAGGTGCAGGGGGGTGAGGACAAGTGCAGGGGAGGATGCATGTGGCCCGGGGGAGAGAAAGGCGTCAGACGGACGCATGTATCCCCGTACCTGCCTGGTGCATGTAAAGGGCGCCGTACCAGGTACCCAGTACTTGACCCCTTGACCAAATAGATGAGCCAAAGACTGTGATATCAGCAAACACAATTTGAGTATAAGAAGGGCTATGTTCTCTAAGGCTGTAGCTGTCGGGGGATAAGCAACATTCCAGTCAACACATCAGCTTCTGAGATAAGTCAGATAGGATTTGGGAATTTATTCATACATTTGTCCAGGACAAATCCGTTGGGCAAAGCCCTACAACGTTACAAAAAGAATGGGTAGGAATGTGGACGGCAAATGTTGCGGTTCATGTTGAGCAAAACTGGGCCAAACCTAGCCCGGCAACAAAGCGCTTCTAAATCCGAAATTATAAAGTATGATTTGATTGTAGTTGAATAGAAGCTCAAATTATTTACATGTTTTCCAACTGTTTAGGTCACTCTTCAAGTGCCAGTCCGTGAGCTTGTCTATCAAATTTGGGTCAATTTCACGATTTGACTTGAAAAATATTGTCTCGTATGGATGGATGTTAGAGCCGTAGTACCTCCCCTCGCGTAAAAGGTCGGCGGGTTGGCCAACCTCACAGTACTTCCCTATGCCAGAACCTTCTGAAAGCTCAAAAGCCGTCATGAGAACATCAATCCCGTAGCCTTGGGAGGTAATAAGCCTCGTAGACCCGATCTCGGAATGGATCGCGTCGTCCATTGTTTCGTGACAGAAGCTGAGCCCGACCGGATCATTCAGTCTACCCCAGTGATCTTCCTGGGGGACAGAGTGGGCCAGTTCCGGGTCCAATAGGATCCCCATGCCGACGCTATCCGTGGCCCAGAGCATAGATTGGATGTGCGGTGATGGGTCGCAGTTGACGGTAGTTCCTACCAGTTTAGTAGCCTCGGTGACACGGTCCAGAAATACATCTGACCAGCAGGACGTCCTGTCGTATCGTGGGAAGAAAGGACCTCTGATGCTTGCGTTCATAGTGATAAATCGCTTGTACTGTTTCCACAGATCGTTTTTTCGCAGGATCTCACCCATGCCGCCGAGGTCGAAACATTTGTTCTCTCGCCGGATGACCTTGACATTGGGAAGATCGGGAACAAGAGACGCCGCGTCAGTCTCGCCGTTGAATATGAAGATGAAATCTGCCGCGCCGTGCAGGCCTTTGTCCAGGAAGTATTCAAGATTGCGTCGGCCAATCTTGGACTCGGCGTAAGAGTACAGGATCAGCCGTGGGGGATCGGAGAAGTTTGTGGCCTCGGGCGGAGCCAGTTTGGTATCGGGTTCGACGTGGACGAGTTGGGAGGCGTATCCCAGACCTGGAATCTTCAATGCGGGTGGCCATGTCAGCTTGAAATGCCACCACGAGAGTGACTTTGGTTGTGCGACTAACCCGACCTAGACTCTCTCGGAACATCAAGAGCCAGATGACCGAGGATATCAGCACCCCTATCAGCACCACCCTCCAATAGGCTGCGACAGGCAACATGGTGTTTCCAAAACGAGCGTCACCGAGAATCCCCGCCAGTGGTGACTAATTGGATGGGAGGTCGTGATATCGAGCGTTGGTGTTGCGAGGGAATAGGACACAGGTGAACAATCAGGAGTAAGGTTTTGGAAATTAAAAATACTGATTTTGAGTTTCGCTCTCTGTCCCGGTGGCGGTCAAATTTCCAACCCCGAAGATGGGCAGTCGGCCCCGCCAGTGAGTCCCTGCGAGTACATCTTCGCAGGGGAAACAAAGTTTAAATTGTCGAGTCGTAGCCAACAAACCCAGCCAGAGTCCGCCCACCCAGCGTTAGCGTCCGCCTATACCTTCTCTACGTTTAGCAGTCACTTTGATCAGGGCACTAGCGCAGACTATATATAGGCTACATATACTTAGATCAATAGGATTTAACTTAATCTCTATTAACTAAATAAAAAGAGAGAACTATAGAGGTATTATTATATATATAATTAGTAATAAAATATAATAGGCTACTTTAAGTCTATTAAGTCTTTATAAGACCCTATGTTTATAAGTTAATAAATATATATTACTCTCCCCTTTTATTAGTATTTAAAATATAGCCTAATTATTAAAGTACTTAAGATTATTACTAAGCTATTTATAGTTCTTTTTAATTAGTATTTTATTAATATACTAAAGAGAATATATAAGCTAGCTATTAAGTTTACAGGTAAAGAATAGCTACTAGCTATAGTAATAGTTATTTAGTAGTATTTTAGTAAATATAGTTAGTTAATAAGTACTATTAAAATAAGAATTACTTATAATATAAGAACTATTATAAAAGGGCTTTACTTTATTACTATATTTATATTAATATAATACCTAATTACCGTTAATATAAATATATAGTTAAGCTTTATTCTTTTATAAATAAGTTTATAAAGTCTTTTAAATAGCTTTTTTATTAGTAACATACTTTTAAGTACTATTATACTTAAAAACTAATATTTATACTATATTTATAACCTATATTAATTCTTTCTTTTTAATAGGCTTTTATATATAATTAGCTTTACTAAGTAAGTTTAATTATATACCTAAAGTAAAAAAAAAGCTATACTTAGTAAAGTTTTACTAGTAGTTATATATTAAAAGTGCTTAATTTAATACTTATTATATTAAATAGTATAAGTATATGGAGCTAATATAGCTAAAGATCTCTTTAAAGGTTTTGTTAAATTATTTATACTTACTATTTAATTAAAATTAATAGAACTTAATAAAGTATAATTAGATTTTATAAATTTTTAAGTAAATAATAAGTTTATAGCTTGTAAAGATACTACTATTATTAGTAATTAACTCTTTAAGTACTCTATATAATATAATTAAATAGCTAAATAAATTAATTATTAAAGTAATAACTAGGCTAAGTATTAATACTATAATAATAAGGAAAATAGTATATTTAATTATAGTATAAAAGATTATAAACTATTAATTAAAGTAAATAAACTTACTATAGTTTATCCTTTACCTTAAAAAAAGTACTAATACTATAATAGGCTTAAATATACCTAAATTATAAATATCTAGTAAATATGTAGTAACCTAATAGTAAAAGTAAGTTATTAAAACTATCTAAATAGTAAGGACTATATTTAAGTACGAAAGCCTTTATTTTATAAAATAAAGTAAAGTTTTAAAATTATAATAAGTATTTTTTATATATATATTTAAAAAAGTACTTATAAGGGTATTATAGTTATTAA
>MAVT02000784.1:0-21424 GCA_001702395.2 Diaporthe helianthi
CCTATACCTACCTTACCTAAACTACTATAAGTAGGTCCCTCTCGTTCAAGGACCTTTAGCTAGAGAATTTAATCCAACCAACAACAACCCACATAGACCTACCTACGACGTACGTACGTTTAGAACCTACCGACAGCTAGGACTCCTTCCCCCGGAATTTCAGCGGGCCATAAGACCGAGCTACAAGCTTACAGTTTCGGAGGTTTATACCAACCTTACAATCCTATACCTGAAGGAACAGAAAGACCTGAACATCCTGAGAGACTGTCAAAGTATCGGGAGTAACACAAGACATGGACTGCCGTCATGGGTTCCGGACCTGTCGAGTACGAAGCAGTGGACCCAACCTATCAAGTGGCAGAACGCGGCTGGGAATTCCTCAGCTGTGTTTCGTTTTATGGATTCCCACAATCTCGAAGTGACAGGCATTGCGTTCGCAACTGTGGACTTTACCGAAGAAATGCACCCCACATGCAATCACTCCGCGACGCGCGGACGAAACATTCTTCAACTATTCGGAATCGACGAAACCACGCTAGGAAACACATGTTCTGAGATGACTGGTGCGATATTGGAGCGTTTCTGCAATACCTTGGCTGGAGGATACCTTCAAGATCGACACCCTGAAGACGTGTTACCGTCCTTACAAGTATGGAAGAATAAGGTTGCAAACCCACAGTACTTACACAAGCTTATCGAGCATGATCCCCAAGACGAATCATTATCATTCATCGATCAATGGGTATTTGATATGATACAAAGAAGGTCTTTTTTCAAGACGTGCAAAGGATCCATTGGGCTCGGCCCACAAGGACTACAGCAAGGTTCGCAACTTGAATCACTTTACAACGCGAGCTATTAATTGGGACCAACTAGCTCACATTTAACCTAGGTGATATCATAGCCGTACACCTGGGCAGGCGGTATCTGACAGGTACACAAGTACCCTAGGGTGTAACATAGTCCATGATGGTCAACGGCGAAAACTTGGTAGTCTGTCGGGTTTCCATATGTCCACTAATAATTGCTATTTCTGCCATATGCTTACAAAACAATGTCATCAAGTGTTCTCAAAACATCAAAATCAAGATAAGAAGTATGCGCTGAACTTTGTCCAAGGGGATTGCACTCGATCAAGGTAGGTAGGTTCCTGAAGCTACCCTGGAGCCCTATAAAATCACCAGTCGGCATTGACTGTACGATGCGTGGTCTCTCAGGCAGCAAATATAAAACATTGAGGAAACAGTTATTGTTGTCAATATATCACTACTGGCTAAGCTCGCCCCTTTCGGCATCCGCGTGTGCAACATCGTCGTTAGTCGAAAGAGCAGGTCGACATACGATAACTTCAACGATGCCACTGTGCGTGCCATGAAAGCCAATTCATATATCTCGCATCTAATATTACATAAGACTCAAAAGTAACTTGTCGATTCTCATGATTCTTCACTTAGCCCCCGAACTCACCAGCCCCCCGAACCGAGTCCCCGGCACATCCGCCAGCGTCCTCGGCATCCCCATCTCGACAATCTCGCCCTTGTCCATAACAACCAAACGTTCAAAGTCCATAATCATGTCGAGCCGATGGCAGACAGCGATAACCGTATACCCCTCGAACTCAGCCTCTATCGTCTTCAGGATCGCCCGCTCCGTATCCACGTCGACGCTCGAGCTCACCTCGTCGAGCAGCAGGACCCCACCACTCGCAGCACCAGCGCCAGCACCGCCCTGCCGTGCCCGGATACGCCGCCGCAGCACGGCGCGCCCAAGGGACATGAGCTGCCTCTGCCCCGCACTCATCGTGCCCGCGCTCATGCCCGCGTCGAGGCCGCCGCGCTCCCGTACAAACTCCGACAGGCCGACGGCGGCGAGGACGGCCTCGCATTCGTGGTTCTCCTCCTCCCCCTCCTCCGCCGCTGTCGACTCGCCCGCCGGGTCCAGGTTGGCCCGGAAGCTGGTTCCGTCCGGCAGGAAGACGGCTTCTTGGGGCACGGCGATGATCCGCTGGCGGAGCGTGGTCCGGTCTACGCTTTGGAGTGGGACGCCGTCGAGCACCACGCGCCCTGGCTGAGTCGGTAAGGGGTCGAGGAGTTTGAGGAGCAGGGCGATCAGGCTGGACTTGCCGCTGCCTGTGCGGCCGCAGATGGCGATTTTTTCTCCGGGTTGAATTTTGAGGTGGATGTTGCGGAGGGCCAGGTTGGAGAGCTCGTCGTTATCTTGGTTTGCGTCTTCGTGTCCGTCTTGGCTTTTTAAACTATTGATGGGGTTAACAGACCTTGTAGATGATAGATGATGGTGTAGTACCGCGGATCTTACTGATAGCTGGCCGAGACACCCTCAAACTCAAGTGCACCATGCTGCGGCCAGGACTCTGGAGGGAAAACAGTCTCGTGGTCTTTTTCTTCGGGCTTGACCGTCTCGTTGAAGTTTTTGAGCCTAGCTATCGCCCCGATCGAAGTTTCCAGCCTGGTGTAGTAGATCACAAATCCAGACAGATTCTCCCCAAGACTTAACAGAGTAACTAATGAGGCACCGGCAAAGCCTGCGCTGGAGTGAAGCCGGACGGCGAGGGTGGTCAGGACCGCCGCCATAACCATAACCAACAAGTCGAGGACAAGGTTCAGCCACTCCTGGATCATAACCAGGAGGTATGCTGGTCTCTGGCTTGAGTCGAGCAAGTGCGCGTTCTTGGTGATATCCTTGGAGATGAAACCTGTGCGCATATCGGGTCAGTCACCAATGTCATTACCCTACCCTAGGATGCCTATGCTGCTAGGTCTATATCTACCGTTCAGACTTACCAAAGGCTCTCAGTGTGGCAATACCCCTGACAGTGTCGAGGAAGTGGGTGCTAATCGTATGTTAGTTGCGAATGAGTGATGTGAAGGCCGCATTGTGTGCTCACTAGAGAGGGCTCTTGGTCTCGAGGTCAAGCAGCCTCAATTGTCTTGAAGTCCGGAGATAGAACTTCTGTACCGCGTACAAAAAGATCGCAATGAATGGGTAGCTGATGGCCAGGTATGCAGACGAAGTAAGCATGACCGCTGCCTGTCCGATGGCTTGGGAGAGCTGCAGGTCCATGTCAATACGGGATGTTGTCACAACCAAAGCTGTATCTGCGGCCCACGGGGACAGACGTACACAAAAGAGGGTATTCAACAAAGCCTCTGGTAGTTCAGTGTCGATAAGGTTGAGGTCTTGCGAGAACAGGTTCGTGATGACCCCTGCATCAGTCCTGGTGATGTAGTGGAGGGGCGCGTGGATCAATGTGTGCAGAGTTTCTTGGTGTAGACTGGCGCCAGCTCGTTTCACCGAGACAATGAAGATCAAGATTCCGAGTAGAAGCAACGAGATCATAGCCAGGACTTGTAGCATGATGTATATTCCAACGTAGTATGTCTGGGAGTGTTGCGGGGCCTCAGAACTGAGGTCGTCGGTCCAGAAGGAGAGCCCTGCCAGAAGTGATCCTCATTAGCCTTTGCTTCCACTATAAGCCACGACTGTTGGTATCGAGGAGTTTTTGTCTTGAAAGAACTTACAGACTGTTGGAAAGTTGGTGAAGAAACCCCAGAGAGCAGCAAAGAAGAGACAGAAGGCCGCCAATATCCAGCCCATGCTCTTGAAGTAATGCTTGAATACTGCCCTCTCACCAACTTGACGAGATTGTTCTGTATGCATCGCAATAGCAGCTGGCCCCGCCACCGTCATACTCGACTGTTGTGGTTGCGGTTCAGTCATACTGGCCGTGGATCCAACAGCACGCGGTTCAGAATCGTGATCTGAAGAGGCTTTCAAGCCTAGGCGCTCGACATAACCCTGACCCGTAACCAGGCTCTTGTAGTCTCCCTGCTCGACCACTCTACCACTTTCGAGTACGATAACGTGATCTGCTGACGGGAGGTACTTCACGCTGTGCGTGCACAACACGACGGTGGAGCCTCTCTGTTTCAGAAGGCCTCCGGGCCCAAAGGTAAGGCGGAACACCTCCTGCTCGGTATCGGCGTCCAAGCCGCTGAAGATGTCATCCAACACAAGAAAATCAGACTGCAGATAGAGAGCTCGCGCCAGGGAGATTCGCTGCTTCTGCCCGCCGGACAGCATGATCCCGTCAGAACCGACAACCGTTCTGTCACCCTGCGCGAGGACACCGAGGTCGTAGCCCAGAGCTGTGGCCTTGATAACTTCGGCATATCTCTTTTCGTCGAGGTCCGAAAAGCCGATGATGTTGTCCCTGATTGTACCGTTGTACATAAAGGCTGTTTGGTCGCAGAAACCGATATGTGGAAATCGCGTGCCCAGCATGACACTGCCTGTGCTGACAGGAGTTTCACCCAGTAGAACCTTGCAGAAGGTGGACTTGCCAGAGCCAACGGGTCCAACCACCAGAGTCAGCGAGGACTTGGCGATTCTGACATTGATGTTGTGCAATGCCAATGTATCTGCCTCCCAGCCAAAACTTCCGTCTTGGATAAGGATCGCAGGATCTTCCGACTCGATTTTCGCCACCGATGAGACTTCACCATTCTCTGCTACACCATCAAACCGAATGCGTTCCTCACTGATGTCGGCGCCCGTGGCCGTCATCTCGCCCGATGACTCGGGCTTCAAGTAGTATCCGCGATCACCAAGATATCGCCGAAAGTCATTTCGAGTCTCGCACCCCAAGAAAGTCTGAATACGGCCAATGCAGGCCAAGCCCGAAAAGATCTCAGGGAGAGCCTGAAAAATCTGCGACAGAGGATTGGTAAGCAACACAAGAAACGAAAGACTCGAGAACACCGTCTGGGTATCAAGAGCATTCCGGCTGA
Organism: Diaporthe helianthi; assembly: GCA_001702395.2. Lineage (NCBI taxonomy): Eukaryota > Fungi > Ascomycota > Sordariomycetes > Diaporthales > Diaporthaceae > Diaporthe > Diaporthe helianthi. Next base: position 4,809 of record MAVT02000784.1, read on the forward strand.
ACCCAATTGTCAACGGCGGGCTAAGCAGCATAGGCGTGAAGCCACAGAGCGCAGCGAGGATGAAAATCTTGCGAAACCGCGCCCCGGCCGCGAGCTCCTCGACGCGGAGCCGCTGCACAAAATCCCCGACCGTGGACGACAGGCCCGAGATCTTGAGGTTCTTCATGCTCGAGATAACAGCCGCCGTCAGGCCGACGCGCTTCTCGACCCGGGCCATCCACGACCGCTGCGAGTCGCCCGTGAGGTTGACGAGGACGCCGATGCAGAGGAAGAAGAAGATGACGATCCCGATGGGCACCGCGAACACGGCCCCCAGCCGCGTGTATAGCATCCATCCGGCCAGGGCCGCCTGGATAACGCCCGCCCAGACGTGGTGGATCATCCGGAAACCGAGCTTGATGCGCTCGATGTCGGTGCTCATGAGGGTCACCGCGGCGCTGTGCTCGTCAGCCCCTAGTTGAGCCTCGGTGGCTTTGATGAATGTTTCTGTGACGAGGATTGACCTTGCCATGGCACGCATCCGATGGTGGGGATACCTGTTCATTATATCTATCTGTCAGTATCTCATAACTACTGCCACATATTATACTTGGGGCATAACCTACATGCAGAGGGCCGTGGAAATAGCAATTCCTGCGTAGATCAGTATACTAGCCCCGATAAAACCATAGCCCACGTTGGCGGGAACCTGTGGTCGATTAAGGTACTCCAGTAGCTTCTCGATAAAGAATGGCTGACTGAAAGTAAACGCAAGTTGTGCTAGGCGCGGAAGAATAGGTAGTAGGAGGTGGACCTTCAGCGTCTTGATCAATGCCTTGAGAAGGCCATACTTGTCGCCCTTGAGCTTGGAGTAGTTGATGTTGTGGGAGAACCTCTCGTGGAGGAGCTTGGTGTTTAACGAGATGTCGAGCGGGTACAAGTCATCCATGGTGAGGGTTTTCCTATACCCCCTCCAAAACATCTTGTTCATCCAGAACAAAACACCAAGCGAGAATATACTGCTTGTTTCCTCGGGGCTATGCTCCTTTTCGTCCCAGGTGATCCATCTAGACTTGGGGTTCGCCTCTAATAGCAATATCACTACCTTCAAAGCCATAGAAGTGCTGAAGATTATGCTGTAGGCACGCTCGGGATGGTTGCCTGACAGCAATAAGAGCGTACGTGTCTGGGCTATATCCAGCAGCAGAGTCAGGAACAGATAGCAGTTCAGAAGTATCGATGGCCTTGGGCTTCTGCTATGGTCCACGACGCTCACGGTTATCATGAGAAGCCCGGCCACCAGCTTCAGCACAGACGAGGCCAGGAACAACGACGTTGTGTAGAAAACCCCAATGGTGGTCAAGACGAGGAGTGTGAGTTCAAGTCCGATATAGGTGACGATGGCACCCTGCGATAATCGATCCATGTAAGTAGTGGCACACAGAATCAAAGTCCAAATTGTGGAAAGGAAGACTGTACTAATTTGATGTATTGGAAAACAGGAGCATGGATGATAATGGGCTTTCGTGCCTGGGAGAGCGTGCGCCATAGTGATGTTACGATGAACAGGGCCGAAGGGATAATGGAAAAGAAGAGTTGCTCAAACTGCAGGTTAAAGTCGAAGTGCTCCGGGTTGAGCTGGAACAAGTCATCGTCGCCCATAGTGAAAGCCATCTTGACATTGGACCCTGAGGTGACGAGGAGGCAGGACGGGGAGACTGAAATGGCCAAGGCGGTGCGTTACAATGTAAGATAAGTACAGGAATGCGCGAAATTGCTCGGGAAGCAGGGAAGCGTCTGTTGGCTGAGCTGCTGTTGGCGTTTGGCGAAGGGGAAAAGGGACCTTCCTACTGGGTCGTCCGTGACAGTGGTGCGTTTACAGGGTATTCAGATATCCACAAAAGCGGGGCGGCAACAAGAAACTCTGGGAATGAGTGTGTTCCTTGCGTGGTGACGATGAAGGGCTAGTGATCCAACAGTCAAAGCCTCGTCAGCAGCTAGAATATATCCGGCTAGTGACTGTTGCACTTTTGGGAAGGTGTTTCCAGTTTTTCAATAGTATTACAGGCTACCTCCATTGGGCCATTCCCAGTTGTTCTGCCCGCCCTTACCTGTGCAGTCGACCCCCTTCTCCTTGTTATCTCAGACCCTCGTACGGTTTTACGAGGCCTCAAGTCTTACGAGGAAACCAGCCAAACCCGTGGACAGCTGCAGACAAAAAAAGAGTGCCACCTGGCTTAGTATATCATATGGTACTATACATTGTATCAGTAGAACCCAGATGAATTGCTTGATTGCTCGTATATATGAAGATATCAATGATGTCTATGCCTATTCTCATGCTTCTTTTGGTTGTGATCATCCTAATACCTTTGTTTACTTATGCCACTATTGTCGAAACTAGATAACGTTAATGCTTCTATCTTCCCAGGGTTTCCATAAGCCTTGCAACATTACACTACAGTCTTCTCAGGCCCGACCAAGTCCGTAAAAGAGGGCTTGGAGGAAGTTTGTCGACCTCGGGAAGGATTTGACGCGGAAGGGCAAGTGGGCACTACCTAGGTACCTAGGTAGATGACGGTCTCCCGTTAGAACCGAGAGATCAGGGAAATAGACGCGATGAAAGCACCTGGGCAAAACTCGTCTTCCGTGACATGAGGACTCTACAATGCTCTTCATACATATTGCAGACTTTTCACTTGTCCGAATTCAGTAGTCCACATACTTTCTCCCCCGTAGCCGGAATAAAGATGGAGTATCTCATTCAGATGTCAAACAACCCTAGCTAGGAAGGGCCACGACGGGCAGCATACCCACAGTTCTCGCGGATGAAGTCTTGATACTCAAGTGCTCGAGACTTCCAAGGTCACAACAGCCAAGGTATAATACTCAATTGAACTCCCACCTGAGGGATAGCAGCTGGCGCACTGTTGAGGTCGGGGTCTCAGGGGCAAAGCTGGGCACCTGGGGCGTACCTCGATGAGCATCCGGCGTTGGACTCGAGCAGCGGGACCTCGATGTTTCATCACAGTCTAGTCCATGATGGGCATTTTAGGGGCTAACGGTGAGTGGCTTTCCCGACCAATAACACGAACCACCTGCTCGCTTAGCTTTAATTACGGGGGTCGCACACGATGGCGTACCATTTGGCCGGCCCCTTGGGTGTTTGGGGGACTTCAAGAGGTCTACAGGTGAAGCAAGACTTGCGGCGGTTCTGATTGTGCCATGAGGGCCAGCCTCGTCGTCGTGGAACACGCGCCCGAGTGGAAGCTCAGCCGCAGCTGGATGCCGAGGATGGTGGTGTGGATGGTGGTGTCCTTCATTCCTTCGTGCTTTAACTCTGCATACCTAGGTAACTATTTCAGGTCGTCTGTGTAGGATATTCCTGTAAAGCACGTAATCCCTACTCGACACTTTTCCCCCTTTCTTCCAGAGCTGCTGTGGGAGGAATATCGATTAGCGGTAACTGTATCTGCCTTTCGTTCTCCCAATGGACTGCAAAATCCTGCCTGAGGGCATAAAATACCGCGTTGTAAGTGTCCATATGCCGGGACACTTGTCATCCATCAATGACAAATCGCCTCTCTATCTCTCGCTGGACACAAAGACCTCGGGGAGCACATAGACGCCAGAAAAGATCCGGTAATATCACGATTGTCGTGAACATCACATCGTTCATTGCACATTCATCTCCCACTACATTCCACTCTCAAAACCTAACCGCAAATCAATTCCAGTTACACCATTTTAACCCAAGACCCACGCCGGGCATCCTTCCCACCAGCCACCCCACCTGGACATACCTACATCATTAATTCCGCCACCTATCCCAACCATAACCAACCAACATATCCAACCAACCAACATATCCAACCAACCAACCACCTTTTGAAAAATACCGCTCGCCCCCAACCTCCTGTCCTTCCATTTTCATGCATTCTTTTCCCCACCTTGCCCTCCCGCCTCAGGCGAACAGCAACCTGATCCGGGGTCCTAATCCGGCCTCTTAAGTTGGTAGTACTTCTTCAGCTGAATATCCTCGTCGAACCCAACATCCTCGTGGCGGACCACGTTCCAGCAGTAGAGCAAGAGGTCCGGAAACCGCGTGGTCCAGTAAAGCAGATAGCCTTCCTCCATGGCGCGGTGCCCGACGATCTTCTCCTGCAGTGCCTCTGGCATGTCGCGGAAGTGGTTCTTCTTGTTGCGCAGTGCACGCAGCAGGTCAAGCAGACGTGATCCTGTGTATTTGCGCTGCTTGCCAAGAGAGTTGACAAAATCTTTGTGCAGACGAGATAGGAAGTCTCCGTTCGGGATGACCTCGTGCGCGCCCTCCTCAAGGGCCTGCAGGGCCAGGCTGGGAGGATCACGTGGCTCCCGCTCGAAAGCGTCAGACACATCACAAAGGAAGGTTAGACGCTTCTCAGCGGACCAGAAGAACGGGTGGACCAGGATATCCTTGGTCTTCGGGCGCTCCTTAGGGTTCGCGCTGATCATTTTTGAGATTAGATGCGAGGCCTCGCGCTGATACTCGCCTAGCACCTCGAGCCTTTCGAGGCTGTAAGTGCCCTTGCGAATATTCACCTCCCGCATGAATGAGCCGCCACAGTCGAAGGGATGTGACCCTTGCGTGAGCACGTAGAAGAACACGATGCCAAGAGAAAAGATGTCAATGGAACGCGTCACGCGCCGCCGGTTCTCACCCTGCTGCTGGCTGCTACTCGCCGTGCCACTATGCGTGGAGCTTGCGTCTACAAGCATCGGGCCAGGCGTCGCGTCGTCGTCGTGCAGGAGCTCCGGAGCTCGCCAGCCAGCCGTACCGGCGTTGTGGGCTGTAGTAGCACCGAGAGATGACTGGCCGTTCTCCAGCTTCTTGCAAAGCCCGAAGTCAGACACCAGGATGAGAGGCTCGCCATCCATGTCAGTAGTGATGAGAATATTCTGTGGCTTCAGGTCCCGATGGACTGGGTCATGTTAGTGAATGGGTTATGAGTAGACCTCAACTGAGAAGGTCCGTGCCCAGAAACGGGCATTTGGTGAAAGTTAGCACTGACCAATTTGCAGAGAATGGAGGTGATCCAGCCCCTTTGTGATCTGCTTCAGTACCCCGAGTGGGTTCTTGGATCCGAGCTCCGCCAGAGCACGGAAGTGGGACGGCTTCTCGACAACATCCGCTAGCGAGGCCTCGCATAGTTGCAGGGCTATGTAAATAAAGTCACCACGCTCCAGCTGCGCATAATAACGGATGACATTTGGGTGCAAGTCGACCTCGCGCAGCAGCCGCGTCTCACGCGTTGCGATGTCATAGAACGATCGCAGCATTCGCTTGACCGCCACTGGCCGGGCTTGCCACTTGCCGGCGAAGACGATAGTGCCGTTACTGCCCGTGCCCAATTGCTGCTCTTGGATGACCTCGAGGCTGTCGTCGATCTTGAGAATTGGGACGGACACGTTCCCTACGTCGTCGGGCACCGTCTGGATATCGGGCTCCGGACCCCGAGCCGTTTCGCCCAGTTTCTTGGCCATGTTGACTGCTTCCTCCACGTCGTTGAGGGCCTCGTCTTCGGCAGACCCGTTGCCATTGTCTCCCTTCTTATTCTTGCGGTGTTGCTTTCCACCACGCCGACCACGGTGTGCCTTCTTCTTCTTTGGCTCGGGGGGCGCCTGCGCTGCGTCCACCTGAACGTCACCCTGAACTTGGATGGCCGCAGCAACTTCGATTGGAGCTCTAAGGGCGGTTGGGTCAGGGGGATTGTCGTCACCGATGTTGACCGCCTCCCTGACCAAGGCGACCTGTTCGGGTGCGAGCCTCTCGGTGCCTGTATCATTTTCCACGACTTGAATTTCTGGTGTCTCGTCTGATGAGTCCTCGTCCAGATCAATGTTGAAGCCTTGTTGTTTCAGAACACCCTTCGTCCACCGTATCGATCGCTTCGGGGCTGCCTTAACACGGCGAATGATCTCATGACGGTACACAAAAAGGGCTGTCATGAAAAGGACTGCGACGAAGGGGTTCGTGAAGGCTTCGATGGCACTGTTGGCCGCCTCTTGGGGGAGCTTCTTGACCCTCTCGATGACAGTGCTGGTGGGGTTCGGGGCATCAGTTGCAAGAGTGGGGACATCCCGGTGATCCTCCCGAGGGCCATCTAACTGGGGCAGGTCTGACCCTGCCGAGTTGGAGGACCCTGGTAGGAGTGGGATCCGGGGTCTGGTCCAGGGCTTGCCAAGAAAATGTTGGCCCACCAAAGCGTCGGATAGCTTCTCGTCCCCCTGGAGCCAGTCGAGCTCGGTTATGGGAGCGACTGGAGCTTTGGTCACCAGAGGGTACGACCGGGCGGACATGGCGAACCAGTTGCCGGCAATCTGGTCGAGGAAGATAGCACCGCTCCGCACCAGAGCCTCATGCTCATCCTTGGCCGGGAGAGCCGGCTGCGGCAGGGCGATGAGCTCCGGGTTCTTGTCGTCGTCCTCGTACGGGTTGTAGGTGCGAGCCGGGCGAATGACGTCGAAAGCCCTAGCGATTGGGGTCGGGAAGTGCTCAACGAAGGATTGACGGCGCTCAGCGTCCCGGTCGAAGTCGAAACCATAGACCCGGCCGTCATGCCGACTGGTGATGTAAAGCTTGTCCATTGTCGTAGAGTACTGCCGCATCAGGTCCTCGTCCTTGATGTTTGGGCTCCACTCGGAATACTTTAGCGTGGCGACAGGGTATCCGCGTGGGTTGGAAATGCCGACGGTGTACTCGGTCCTTCCCAAGGTGATAGTGCCGCCGTAGCACTCCTCAGAATCGACGCTGGCGACCGGGTCTAGAGGCCGGGGGCAGCTGTCATGGTCCTCGGCAGTGGATGCCGTTGGCCCGAACCAGCGGAGGGCACGGCCGGTGGCAGCGTCGAGGGCCAGAACGTTGGTCTCCTTCTTGCCAGTGTAGACTAGGCCGTACTCCTTGTTCTCGTACGGCGACATCTTCTCAACGAGCTCCTTCATGGACAGGCCGGTGGCCATGACGCCCTCGGTCTTGCCGGGGGCGTACATGTAGATCTCACCGTTGCCAGTGGGCTCGATGGCCCATATACTCTGATCCCAGATGGTGGAGTCGGCATCGGCGCTTGACTTGACCTGGCGGTGGTGTTTTGTCTCGACCATGGATTGGCCGAGGGAGATGTGCCAGCGTTCCTTGCCAGTCCTCCGATCGCTGGCGTAAAGATCTCCATCGATGGTCGCCAAAAGAACAAAATCTTCCACTTCCCAATCATCAATCGACCTGTCGGGGGTCAACAGTGAAGGGGCTCGGACGGACCGCCCGTTGGAGAGGTCCGGAGCCGCAGCAGAGATAGCGCTCGCATCGTAGGGTTCAATGTTCTTCTGTTGTTGTTGTTGTTGTTGTTGTTGTTGTTGTCTGTATGAGGGGTGCATTTCCTTGACTGATTGTGTATTTGTTCTCTTCCTGCGTGAAGAAGAATGAGGGGTGTCGACTTCGTGTTGTGTCAGCGCAGTCGCAGCAAGATTGCGGATGACACTGTCCCCCTCGAGAGGAGACTCGTGGCGGGGCTGAGCCCTGCCTCTGGCAGACTTGCCATGCCGGTCCGCCTGGTGGTGATGGGGGTGAGGGTCGGCAGCTCGCGGTGCAGCTAGCGATGGCGAGGCAAGAGCTGGTGGTTGTGGTTGATGCTCGACGGAGTGGAAGTCGACAGCTTCGACGAGAGGGAGGACGGGCAGCAGCAGAGCGGCGAGGACCCAGAAGAACTTCCTGTTGGTTTGTTGCTGGACGACATGCCGTCCCTCACCAGGAGGCCGTCGCAGCATCATTTGTTTATCTAGCCGTCTAGTAGGGCTGTGGGATAATCGTCATTGGCGATTATCCCAAAGTCGTAATTTTGAAGAAATGGCGTTTGTGAACTGTGTTGGGAACAGTGGGATCCAGTGGGCCGCGTCTGCCGGGGGGGGGGTTCAGAAGAGTCGGTGGATGTCGTTGGATGGCGGTAAGGTTTTGGATTCAACTGAAGCTCGAGTCAAGGGAGGGCGGGATGGCTGGCCTGTCAACCCATCAAGCGGCGGCAGCAGCAGCAGCAGCGAGCAAGCAGGTAAAGCAATGATGAGGATGAGGAGAGATGGAGAAGGCGAGAGCTCGAGAAGTTTTGCCGAGTGTGATACTCCTGCTAATCCTGTGCAGGCTTGGTAGGTTTGGTCGTGTCAGATCAGGGCTGGGCAGAGTCGCCCTAGAGCTCCAGGGCCTCTTGTTCCCGTTCTTCTTTTGCAGGGGTTCGCTCTGGTCGGTGGCCTGGCCGAGTCGTGTTCGCGGCGAGGACCGGCTTCAGCTTGGTCAATGCAATGGCACGCACAGACAAGGCGGAAGGCGTCAAAACTCGACGGGGCAAGCAAAAATTCACCCAAGATGACGGGCAATGGTTGGCGATGATGTGAGGACACTCGCTTCGCTGGCGAATATGTCGAGCGAGTAACGTAAGTGGACTGTGGGCTGTGGATTGATTGTGGGTTGGAGTGGATCGGTGGGAAAGGGGTCGAATGGCATGGGAAGGGGGCCACCGCTTTGCCGTTCGAACCATCTAGTACCTGCTGGTTTTGAGTCCTCCCCCAACCGCAGTTTCCGTACCCCGTATGGAGTACAACTTCAAGTATGTACGAAGCACTGAGTTTGGGAGTACCCTGAGCACATACCTAGCGTGCAACGGTACACCACACTACACTAGAGGGAGGTAGGGTCGGATACGCGGGACGGAGAGTTGGGGGGGTGGGGTGTGGGACTGGAATGTGGCCCGTGCCGGCGCCTCCGTTAGTCAACCGTCACCGCAGGAAGGCTGACAGCTGCACGCAACAAAGCACAGAAGAGACAAGACGACCTGACAGCCAAGGGAGAAGGCATGACTATTGGAATGATGGCAATGGCATCACAACTGCCAAGGGAAAGTATAGGTATTTCTAAAGAGGTTAACAATATGCTATACAATATAACACTGCTCAGGCTAAAGTGCTGGCAGAAACAGAGCCGACGAATGCCCCAAGACATGCAATCACCTGCACACCATCCCTGTGCAGCTATCCTAAAATTCTGCTGTTAATAGACTATGCACCAGCAGCGCAGCCGAGGGCGTAGGAAGGGCATACGAGACGGAAACAGAGAAACCGCAGCAAGCATTGCAGCCATCGTGAGACGGCCCCTATAAGCCCAGGGAATCCACTGTTTCATCCTTGAGGCGTGAGCATATTCATCCATGTAAATCTACAACACCACCTTCTAATCCCTCTCCCAAGCCCTATGAATCCCCCACGCAGCCGGCTACCAACCTGTCCACGAGTCGCATTGCATGAACTCTAACCCATTCCATGGCGTGCATATCCAAATGCACAGCGAATATGCAACATCCCGAGAGTTTCTCGACCTGTCGGTGCCCGTCCCAGCTGTCTATCACTCACTGATGGAATGATCAAACCGGTCTTTCTTTCGCCACCGACTCCACCCACCCATCAGCTCAGTCCGGGGTGCATGCGTCCGTCAAACAGGAACGGAGAGAGGTGGCGGATGACTAAGGTCCCGAGGTCGGCCGACGTCGATCAGGCTCCGTATAACCTGGCGGGGTCACGCAATAGCGTTTCCACCACGATGGTTAATAACCAGGCGACTGTGCGGTAGCAGAAATTCTGACACTCTGCCCCAAAGCCTGTTTCTGCTAGTAACCTGGCCAGACCCTGCGTCTGCGGATCGGGCCCCTCTGCAAGGGCGACCGAAAGGCTAGGCCCTGGGTTTTGCCACCGCCATTGCGTGCAAAATAACCCTCACTCCAGAGCAAAACGTCACTTCACCCAGGGTGTAATCAAACCCTAAACCGCTGAAGCATCAATCTCGATTCAAATGTTGGGCCCCGCCGCGTCCGTCAACGCCCTCACCGCATAACAGCCTCATCTGGCGGTCGGAAACGGTCTAGGTTCTCTTCTTCGTTCTCACATTTGTAGAAGCTGCGTCAAGAGATCTAGATCAGAGTTCTCATAACTCATGTGAATGCGAGATGTCACGTGATTGCGAGATTACTCCCACTCAGAAGCTTACAGCTTGGGAATGCAGTGACACCCCATGCCTGGACAGCAGGGCCCGAAAAATACATCTGGTAATCTATCTATTAAGTGGTATATATGTAATACACAAACAGTCTGAGGAAAGGGTCTGATGCACCTTGACATAGGCTCCTGAAGTCTGGCTTAGCATCAGGGGACCACAGCTCCCCCACCCAGACGTCAACTGGTCCCAAGGTCTCGTGACGATTTGGCCGACATCGTTTTCACCCAGGCCGGACCATTGATATCGTGAGCAGAAGAGCCCTTCCTGTTAAGGATGTCTACCTGCTGAAGTCCATATAGTGTTTCGGAAAACATGAAAATCTACCCAGGGCGTGACCAAGAAAAATCGCGCACATCCTGCTCTAGCTGTCTTCGAGCATCATGAGAGTTGGCATCATGCTCGAGGCGGGAAAGTCACAATCTGTCGAATGCTGTGCAACAGATGCCCCGGCTAAAATACTACAATTCCAAGTCCCCGACGCCCGTACCGTCACAAAAGCCTATTTATATTTAAAAGCTTCAGTTAAAACATCTGTTTCAAAACATGAATAAGTCTTTTACCTTTTAAATTTTAATTTCATTTAACTTTAAACAGTAGTAACTGTGTTAATTGACCTTAGAAATTATGTTAACTTGACTTTCGTAAAACCTAGTACATAGTAGCAAGCCCCGATAACCCACGGATCTGATGTGCGTTGAAATGTTATATTTACTTTAGGTACATTCCTTAAATGATGTTTATCGGTGGACATTCTGTAAGGATTTAGAAGATACCTTGTTCCTGGATCCCAGTCTTGACACTACATCTTAGTGGAGTATTGGAGAAATAAGCAGGGCATCAACCTACAAATTGGATCAGATCCTGGCGTACAGCGCGATGAAGCCACCCTGCATCACGGCGCCGCATCAACCTATCAAGATGCCCAGGTACTGGCCGCAATTATGGGCTGTCTACCCGCACCTGTGTCGGTTGGCCGTCTGGGCACACCGATCTATGTTGTTTTTCCTTGTAGACTACCAAACCTGCACTAGTGACTTTTGGCACTCCTGCAGCTTTCGGTCAATGTGTTCTTGACCTTGAGCGACTTCACTGACGATCTCGATCCGTTAGGAACGACAAAATGGAAGAGAGACGTATATAGATAAGGCTTCGTTCACCCCTTAATGGAATCATGACAATATAATACTCACAAGGCCTAAGCTTGGACGGAAGGCAAACCTCAATATTATTTATCTACCCAATGTAAGTACCTATTAAGGTACGTAGCCTCCCAGCCTCGGTTGTATCTGATGGAACGGTACTACTAGTAGGTTGTCACAAATATTCAATTTAGAAAGAAATGTTGAACGTGTGAAGCATCCCCCCACGTCCAATCAATTCTTCACCGCTCGCCATGCAGTAAGCCGTTCGCTCATGCTGTGCCACTCTCTTCGGCGACTTGACTAAGGGACCTACATGCGCAATTATGATATATTGCAGCCACTGATGTCAACCGTCACATCAATCACATGAATGGAATACCTTCCTTTTGTACCGTGTCCTTCGAGTCTCTCTATAAAGCCTGAGATGGTCAGCTTGCCAGAAAGCGAACAGGCTCCGCAGAGTATTCACACCTGGAATCCTTTACGACCATCACACAACATATACCAGTTTCATTGGTCCTTGGATAGATTTATAACGTCAAGAGATATCCACCTGTCAACGACGCAAAAAAAACCTTCTGATAATAATCGACACAATGGCAGCTGTCGGAAGTTTTCAATTCCTGTTGGTCGTCTCCTTGGCGGCCAGAGCCACTGCAGATGACGGTGACGACTTCTCCAACAATCTGTTTTCGGATCTAACACCGTATGTGAGGCTTCCTTGAAGAATCTTCCAGAACGAATACCTAGGTATTCTGACACGGCCAGATTGCTGTCTCTGTTCGGAGAACGGGTTACTATGCAATTCATGAGCCAGTCAATGGGCTGGGCTGACAATTTCATGCTGGCGATGGCTCCTCTGGGTATTATTACCATCATCGTCAGCGCCATTCGCGTTGGTGGTCCTACTTTGCTCAAGAACATCATCGGCAGGGGCCGGGAAAACCTAGCCATCGCCGAAGCCGAGATCATGTCTTCCACCTCACACGAAGTATGTGAGCTCTACAACGGCCATGAGGTGGTCAGATGCATGGGAACAGCTCCTGTGGTAGAGTTCATTTGCTTGCTGCCCAGGTCTCCGGCACATGTATCAAGTCGTTCAGGTTGTACAAAAGTCAGGGTGATCTCGCTCATCGAAGCTGAGAAGGAAGGAATACTCAGGAAAAGTACGTGACTTCAAACTCTTCAACCGCCACTTGCCTCAAACTCATCGTGTCATTAGTACAGGATGGTCCATCCGAAAGAGACGAAGAAAAGGCGAACGGTGCCACCCTTCCAGTAACTTCCGTCACCATTGTCTGCAATGATACTTCTCCGTCCCCGAACATCTCGCTGAATTCCCATAACAACTTCGGCAGGTTGGAAATACGTTTCGGCGCAGTTATAGGGAGTGTTCTCCAGCTTGGAGTCCTTGTTTACGGTGGATTTGCAACATACTATCCATCACTTCAGTTCTACAAAAACGACAGCCCTGTTGCTGATTATGCTTTTCCTTGCACGGCAATCGGAACAATCATCTTGGTGGTTGGCATGCTTTTATGTGCTCATGTTGTCGACTTCAGCACCAAAGAAACGAGGTACACACCAGCGAAGGAACAGGAAACGCGACTAGTGTGGCTGCAGCAGACCAAGACTGTAAACGACCAACACTTCACTTCTCATGCAGTTTGGGCTCCAAAACACCGGCAATTTGTCACAGTATCTAGCCGGGAAACAGCAAACAAAATTTTGACGCTGAAGACTGTTGCTGGCACATCAATCAGCTTTTGCGGGTACGTAATTCAGTTCATAGGTCTGCGCGGGATGCACTGGTCCGCCTCAATCACGCAGCTGGGCGCAGTCCTGGTCATGACAGGCCTCAGGGCATTCGTACGCCGTGGCCTCGCGCACCAACCAGCAGCGCAGATTCTCGAGTCGGACTTCGAGCTCGACTGGTTTGCACTGAACTTCCAATCGGAGCAACTGAACAACGATACCTGGCCCCGACCGTCGAAGACCACCGAGAAATGGATCATTCAAAGTCCTTCGGGGCATTCACAGGGGTTGGAGGACCACACTGATTCGGACTCAGGCACGCCCTGGGATTCCTCAGGCACATCCAGAGATTCCTCAGGCGTAACCAGTGTCAGTGGTTCTCAACGGATCATGAAACTGCGGCGCGACCTTGGATTCGCATCGAATTGGCCTGGAACCGCATCGCAGGAAGCCGTTTCCGTTGCAAGGGCCGTTGAGATCACAATGGATGCTCTTCTCATTTCAGAGAGTAGTGACACAAGTCAGAGTAGTAAGAGAATTGAGACAAGTGAGAGAATTCAGATACTCACCTGGTCAATGGAGGTGCACGACGGAGAAAGTGTCAAATTTCGCCTTCAAAGACAACTGCCGGACGGCAAGTGGAAGGCGTTCGCCGACGAAATTGATGCAGCACTTTCACTGTGGCTGTTCTCTGTGCATCAAACTGAGCACGAAGAAGCGTCGAGGCAGCAGGGGGGAAAGTTGTCCTTGTCGAAGGGTTCTAGAGATGATGATGCATGGCTGCGGGCTAAAGGATCGCCTGCAGAGCCCAGTCTACGACTTCTTGGCTTGCACACACCGGGCCTACATCGAGACCTGTGGTGGTGGATGCAGAATGGGACTGCTAGGGTTATGGTGATGGATCTCAAGAACGATGAAGGATTCGACACAGGCGTGAAGGAACACAGAATATTGGGCCATTGCACCAAACCACTCAAAATTCAATTTCTACCACCTGAAACCAAGGGCGGCCATGCGCAACAGGGCCGTTGGCTGGGAAAACCGACGGGGACTTTCTCTCATAGCGGTGAGGAGGGAAGTGAAGGGCAGTCTTCTCGGAATGATGCAGCGCCAACACACTATAAAGGCCAAGCCTATGGATCCTCCCTTCTAACGACAACGTCTTACGCCCCCTTGAAGCTGGTATATGCTCAGGAGATCTTTTCAGCTTTCATGTGGAGTCTGGCGAAGATAATGAAGGAGCCTATCCAGGGTGTTACTCATTTTCGACCTGACGAGACGAGTAGTGATAATTCCTGGCATGACATCACGCTGGACAATGATTCAATATCCAGGCTAGCCCTGGATGTTGAGAGTACCGGTCTTGGAGGCCTACAAGACGTTTACACGCTCGTCTTACCACCACTCAGTGAATACAACAGACTCCTGACAGCTGAGTCGATTTTCGAATTCACAAAACAAAACGCGAAGAGGCACGAGCTACTCGGGAATTGGGACGAAACCTGTGATGCTTACTTGTGGCTCTTCCGAACGGCAAATACATACCCAGCAGGAAGTAGCATTGTCACTAAAGCCACAGCACTTTTGCTGGAGCACCTGAGGCAAATCACATTGGCCGTTGAATCGATGGAACCTTTTGACGAGAACACAAATCACATGCTTGGTCTACAATTAAGTCTGGAGAATGAGCTGCAATCGGCCGACAGCAACACCTTGCAGGCTCTCGTGATGTTGTACGAAGCTCAGCGACGCCCTTGGAAGCGTGGCCAGGACCTCTACCCATGTCAAGATCAGGACACACCACTCTTTCCAAGAATGCGACCACACCTCAGCACATACAACTTTACGGGACTGCACATAGCAATCCTGATGGAATTCGGCAAGTTGAACGCAGAGCTAGAGCAGGTCAAACGAGAGACTGCACATGGAAGGGACATACACGATTGGACACCGCTGCATTACGCCGCAGCTAACACTTTGGGATGGCACGTCAAGAAGCTCCTTGATAAGCACGCGTACGTGAATGCACGTGATATGCTAGAGTGGACTCCGTTACATTACGTGTGCCTAAATCAAAGGGACGAAAAGGAAGATGACAACGCCGAAACACGGACGGAAGCTAGTGACGACTCCACTGGGTCAGCCAGCGACATTCCTAGATGGGTAGACACTGTGCGGGTTCTACTATACCGGGGTGCAGATATCAATGCTCAAGGTCGCGATGGTGTGACGCCACTACATTGTGCAACGATGAACGGTCACCGAAACATGGTGCTCAAGTTGGTTCAAGCAGGTGCCGTCGTTGACGTTCCAGATATCTTAGGACGTACACCATTATTTTTAGCTGCGCAGAGGGGCCACATGCTCATGGTCATGGACTTGTGGGACAGCGCGATGATGAAACGAGATAAAAATGGCAGAACAGCCTCGCATTACGCAGCATCATCTGGAAATGCAGAGATAGTCAACTGGCTAGTTGATCAGGACAGTGGCAACGTCAAAGTCGAAGACCGCAGGGGTCGGACCCCGTTACACTACGCTGCTCTGAACGGGCGTACGCATATTTTGAAGCCTCTTATCCAAGGAGGTGCGAAGGTCAATGCAAGAGACGAAGATTACCAGACGCCACTGCTTTTAGCAGCCGTCCGTGGACATGTCGATGTTGTGGAAAAGCTTAAACATCTCTCAGCGCCTACAGATGTTGTCAACGCTTCGGGGGATAACATGCGGACAGCCCTGCACTTTGCTGCTATGAACGGACACAACGATGTTGTGAAGTGGCTGCTTCGCAACGGTGCTGAGCGGAATGTAGGTGATAATGCCAACGTGACGGCGCTTCACCTGGCTGTCGCCTCTTCTCACAAGTCCGTCGTTGAGTCCCTACTCAGTTTTGGGGCTCGTTATGACATTCAAGATTTCGGCGATCAAACCGCTTTTCAACTTGCCCAGGAGATTGGGAAGGAAGAAATCATAGACTGTTTCAGAAGAAAAGGAGCCACCATAACGAATACTTAGGGAAGGATCCGGAACGCACTGACACAGGAATTGCTGCATTCTCAGTGATATCAGCTCCCTTCAAATGTTAATTTTACAGCATCTCTATAGATAACTAGCACTTTAGGCAGTTGTATCAACTCCTGTGGATACCCTAATGCTTGTATACATTGACACCCAGCCCAAGCTCAGTTCCGTATCATGTATTAGCCGTAGGTCACTCTATTTTCGGCAGGCATTGGTTAGAAATACCTGGGCTTCGGGAGTTCAAATTTTAGGTGCCAGTGAGGGTGCTCGTACGTATTTTGCATTTCTCGACCAATCAGCCCAGGTCGTAAGGATGTTGTTGCCTTGCTGTAAAAAATGTACCCAGGTATTTGCCGAGGCGCGTTGGGAAGCTCGCAACGTGAGCAGCTAGAGCGTTGGACTGCTCTGCATTCATGAGCGAGAACATCTTATCACTCGTAGGTTTGTCTTTCTCTGCACACGTGCATGTGGTAGGTACGCAGAAAGAAGACTTGTGAACTGCTGGAATACTAATCAATGACGTTGGCTCGTTGTTATAAAAATGGAGGAAAATGGAATTATCAGAGCATTGCCAGTGTAGAGTTTTTATTTCCACATAAGTACCAATGTATAGAGCTGTTCATCACGAAATAAGCATGAAGCTCCCCCCC
>MAVT02000785.1:0-16231 GCA_001702395.2 Diaporthe helianthi
TATAAAGGGACTATATACCTTTAGGTTATCTATAGATTAAGAATAATACTACTTATACTAGTTAGAACTGCATAGGGGGGAAAGTAACACGCTTCCTTAGGGTGTAAGCTATTTCAACTGGTGAGTGAGACTGCAGCACTGGTACTAGTTGATACCTATGTAGTCGAAAAAGCTGTCTATGAAGTTGAGATCAGCTCGGCTTCATGCAGCAGAATGTAAAACTGGTCGTCTATTGTGTGCTTCACCGGTCCCGGAAACTAACCTGCGGTACTTTCCGAGCTGAGGTTTGGCGCCGTGCCAACGCGATGGACGCAGCGATCGTTGCAGGGTTCATTGCATGTCCACCAATGTTTCGTGCAGGACGATCTGCCCAGCCTTTTTTAGCCATACCCACTCGGGGAAGCACCCACACCATCATCAGATTCCACTGTGGCGTTGGCCGAGACGCTCGAGCAACCGCGAGCAGCAGGCTGATTTGCCAATCGATATGCAGCATATGTGGAGACGCGTCCTTCGTGTTGTGCACTGGTTGGGAGCTATCAAGTGCAATAAATAACAGTAGCTGCAGGCCCGGCCCGCCCCATCCTGTTTCACTGTCGCTTGATTTACTTGGACGATGCGTGGGTGACCGTCATCAGCCGAATGTCACCTCAAGCACAACATTTGAACAGAAGCAAAAAATTGGCTAAAGATTGCCCCCAAGACGGCAAATATACGTCTTCTTCAACACCCACCAATCGCCCGGCTGAGCACGAGTCGCTCCCACTTGAGCTTCATCCATCTTCAGGGCTGCACCTTGAGATCATCAGCAAGAAAACATGTCGTCATCTGACAAAGGAGGCCCACTTTCCAGATGGACGTCCAACTCCTCAACAGCATGTGGTAGCACGAGTCAACACAGCCAGACAGCCAGTGCTGCACGGCGACAAACATGGGCGTCAGCAACCTGGGCCACCGGTCAGAATATTCTCACGGGTATGCTCTACCACCGCAAGGATTCCAACGCGAGTGCCCAGCAGTACCGCAAGTACCAGGGGCTCCACCATTATGAGCACTTCATGACTTCGAGCCCATTGCCCTTGCCGCCCGCCCCGGCGCCCTCAAGCGACTTCAGCGAGGCGGGTCCCAGCAACACTAACGTTACACGGCAGCGTGTGCCGACACTCGACCTGCCTCCCCTTCCGAGGCTGCTGGGTCACGAGAACCTCGATGAATGGGACGATATCCTGGTGAGGACCCTGCGGCTTCACGGTCTCGCCGACCATGTCACGCTGCCTCGGGGCGTTCCGGAGCCGCCGAGCTCATCACCGCCGTGGCCAGCCACAAACTTGAAGTACCTCGGCTCCGGCCGAGATTCAGCCTGTCTTACCCACGAACAGTGGGAGCGCGACCGCGCCCTCGTGTGCCTGCTGATCACCGGTTCCTTCAGCCTTGACGTCCGCGATACACTGCTCGCATGCGGCTACGACCCTTCCGAGACGAACCCGAAGGTCATCTACGATCTCGTTCAGGAAGCGCTCCCCAAATCCGCCGGCGAGGACGTGGCATCCTGGCTGCGTGAGCTCAACTCAATCTCGCCCGCGGAGCCACGCTTTGGCGGTAGCCTGAGGGAGTACTGCCTGCAGCTGAGCTACCTGCGCAGGAGGCTGTACGTCGCCGAGCCCCAGCCCAACGACAACCTGGTGCTGGTCATGGCAATATTGGGTCTTGGTCGCGACAGCAAATACGAGGATCTGAGCATGGCTCTCGGCCACCAGCTTGAGAGGGGCGGCATGAGCTGGGCCCGGTTCATGGGCGACCTTGCGGGCGTGCATGGTCGGCAGGTAGCTGAGCGTAGGAAGAATAGGAGAAGGATCCCTGAAGAACCTGCCTGAAGGCTTTGCGCGTAGAAACGTGCATAACGAAGTACGGCGTTTTGGGAATACCACATATTCTCAAGAAAGGCGTCTTTACCATTGAGGAGCACCGGCAGTTCTCTCCCTCTGTAAGCGAAGATGGAGATTGGAGGTATGAAGACGGCGATGTCATGTGGTCTTGCATACAGAGTCCACGAGTTGATCTTGAACTTGGAAGGCAAGCGGGTAGGAGCAGGTTTGGCTTTCAGTTGCCTTGGTGTTGCTCAGTCTTTGTGATCATGCTCTTCAGAGTCACCCCATCTGCTGTTCGATTTTCCGCGTGCTCTGCTCAGTCTGAGGCACACGGCGGCATGATCTGCACTTTGTAAAACGAGGCACGGCGCATATACACGCATAGTATAGTCTCGGGGTTTTGGCAGAAACATATAAGGTCCAAAGTTCCACTCCAGTCCTATCTTCCTAGGTACTTGGGTAGTGAGAATTCGGGGGTGGGGGGGTTCCAATTCAGCAGGATCTATGGCTAGACTCCCCGTCAGCATTGGAAACTGAGAAAAAAAGGCATTGATACGTTCGAATAACAAAAAGTTCCGACTACATATGTCTTAGCCGAAGCAATTAATCCTCTCGAGGGAAATGAGGGAAACGAGTGAAAGCAGCCAGGATTGGTGAGCTCACGTATCTGGTAAAGACGTGGGCTGCCGCACGGCATGATGGTGGTGACCGATACTGGTCAAGGGTTTCTTCACAAAAAGCCCTGAAGATTAAACGTCTAAATGATACACCAAAGTATGTTGAATCAAAACTTCTTCCTTGCCCATTCACTGATCTTCTTCGTGAATTTCACAGATCTCGCATCAACGCCCCTATTGAACAGATCGCTGACCCAAAAGAGTACCAACGTGTTTACAAACGTACCCATGGCCCATCTTCTCAAGTATCGCACATTTGCCGCCTCCATCAATGCCGCTGCTGCGGCAGCTTCGTTTTGTTGCACCAGGGACGCCGCCTCTCGGTTCGCCTCCATCCACGCAAACCAGGCTGGTCGCAGATACCGCATGCCGACAATCTCGTTGACACTGCTGTGGCAGAGGTACATAGAGTAACTAATGTCACCCAGGTATGCGGCGAAGCGATTTGTGAACAGGCGCTGCAGCAGGGGCTCACCAACGCTGCTCGGCCGGAGGGGTGGCGAATACATCAGCGCCGCTACGACGAGGACGCCACCCCAGGACAGCCAGAACAGTTGTGTCATTGTCTCGTCGCCGTGGTATGGGTTCGGCGTGTATCTTGTGGCCAGCGTGCGGTACCCGGGGCTCTGCGCGCCTAGGGTCTCGGGCCATGAGCAGAGGTGGCATCCGAGTAGGAAGCACAAGATCGTGGTGAATTGGCCGAGCATGTGAGTCATCCTCATCCTGCGGTTCACCCCTTGATCCCGATCGCCTTGATACCCGCTACCGGCCGTGCTATATTCGTCATTGGTATCGTGCGTCTGATACGGCGGCCATGTAAGTGACGCCTCGGCGAGCAGCGGGCCTGCCAAGAAGATCGCCTGGTCACAGAACCCAAGCCGGAATGCCCACGCTATGCTGGCCAACAGAACGGCTATTCTGATCCAGGTTCTGGTGCGCGAGAGGGCAGTCAGATACAGGAATATCATCATTGACCCGTTCCACTCGACGGGAATGGTCCAAAGGTGGCCGTCATAGGGATTTGGGAATTGCGTCGTACGACCAGGCACAAATTGGAACGGATTTAACTGGCCTGTCAGGATTGAAAGCCAGTGCCAGAATTGCTCAGAAGCACTTCCCAACGTCGGTGGGATGGTGGACGGGTTATCGTCGACGATCGGTTGGTGTAAGTTTGGCCAGCGAGCCAGCATTGCGATGATGGCTATCTGGACTATGATGGAAGGGTAGAGACGGAATGGCCTGCGGAAAATGGACCCAGAGATTGAATCCAGAACTTTTCCACTGTCAAGCTTGGAGCGGCTCGACTTAACGACAGATATCGTCTTGACCGACAACACAAAGCCGGAGATTAAGAAGAAGATAGACACGCTGGCTCTCCCGGAGTGAATTACCCTGACGATGGGTAACTGCCAGAAGAAATTGTCTGTCTCGGTCGACCCATATCCGTTGCGTAAGGCTGGAAACCATAAGTAGGAGTAGTGGAAAATATACACGACTAGGGCGGCGAATCCTCGTAGACCATCAAGATAAGCCGTTGGTCGGGGTATTGTCGTGATCTTTGCTCTGAATCTGTCACCGAGCATTTTGGTCATAAAAGATGGTAAGAGCGCCCGTGATAGTAGAATAATGCACTGCCGCACTCTGATGCGCCGAGGTTGGGCAGGTTGACTTTTACCATGTGATGCTTGTTTGTCGTGCAACACTGATCCCTTTTCGATCTCATTTCCATGAGCATATACGTTCCGCAGTGGAAGAAAGCCGTTGCCCATGATCCACGTGTAAGTGTCCTGGGTTGAAACGTAGAGCACTGGAGCAGGCAGGACGTGTTGTACCACTGTTTTAAAACAAAAGCCTGGAATTTGAGAAATACTTGTAGACGGCCGCGGAACCAAGGAAGGGAAACAAACAGGCAGGTATTTTGGCATCATTACAGTAAAATAGCTCTTCTCCAGATGCATGTGTCCGTCTGTCTCCACCTGCCTGTTTCAGGATGGGCGGTTCCAGGTCGGTTCGGACATTCGGGGATGTTTGAGTTACTGAATCATGATTCCCAATCAGCCATGCCTCTCGACCATCATCCAAACACGTTTTGTGGGGTTAGACTTATCTTGTTCAACGTGTTGATGTCTGAGATATTGTTGTTTGGGTCGCTCCTAAGTGGATAGACACAACAGTTACTTAAGTAGCAAACTTTGAACGGCTTGATCAGCTCTAGGGTTGATTAGGGTGCACCCATTAATGGTATGAGATTGCGCTAATATCTTGGGACTACGTAGCTACAGAGTACAGCGTCTCAACTCTGTCACTGCAAATCTCGAGGGAATAGTACAAATGTGATTAATTAAAATATAGAAAATACTGCTCCTAAAAGGGTCTCGGTTTTGGAAAGCTGCCTCCCTAGTGTCTTTGCAAAACACTGCTGTCCTAGTTTCTTTTAAAAAGTAGACTTTTTCTGCATGTACACCAGGCAAAAATCACCTCCCGAGGTCCCCGTCTCCGTGAGAATTTGCATACTTTTAGATCACTGCAAATCGTGTACAGAGGGTCAAGTGAGGCTATTACCCGTAAAGGGGCAAAGGGGCCAAGGGCAACAAGCTTCGGGAAATTTCTTATTCAATGCGCGATTCTTTTTAGAAAGCTGAATTTTGTTCAATCATGCAAGCAACAAGAGTTGACTTATCGAGACATCAACAATGATTCAAATCGTCGTGGAAGATACGGCCTTTGGCAGGTGTCTTACATGTGCACGTGAACTTGTCTTTTAAGTTGTGTTAGAAAGCAAAACTGTTGGGAAGAGTGGAACAGACTCGTTTAGGGAGGGGAAAATGTTACTGTCAGTCACAGATCCAACGCCGTCGGCCCATCTCTCGTGTGACAAGAGCGTTCCCAAGGGTTCCCAAATAATCTGGAAGTGTAAGCGATACATATCATCTCAGACTAAAGCGTCTGCCTGGTTAATAAACGGCACGTTTCACATTTAAGCCACCGTGGGTGCACATGTGCAAGTGGGGAATTCGGTAGTTGATATTCATTTTCATTAACGTCAACTTTGAGCACTATGCTCTCGTGAAATCACTAATTAATAGTTTGGATGGAAACCAACTATTCCACCCATGAGGGTATGATGGTATGTACAAATATTACGTCTAATCATCGTCCTCGGCAGCGGCCTTCTCCACGAGGAAGTATCGGTCCGAGCCAGTCTCGGGGCTCTTGTCGTGCTCGATGGCAACCTTGTTCAGCTGCAATAGCGCGTTCTCGAGCACCGTGTCCTTGTGGCGCCTGTTCTTGCGGCCTAGGTCGTTCAGCCAGGCGTTCTTGTTAAGCAGGTAGTAGACAATGGCGATGAAGATAGTGACGCCGATCGAGTACGCCCAGACCATGACCACGGTAACAATGTCCGTCCAGCCATTGTCGGAATTCTGAAAGATGGTCTCGGGGGTAGTGCGCATCACACCTCCGCCCGAACCGGACAGCCATCCGAACAAGGCAAAGAGGGTTGCGAGGACATCCACAACGAAAATGGCACCAACGAGCTGCCACGAAGGCCAGGTCTTGCCGCCTCGGGTGACGAAGATGAGCCAGTTCTCAGTAAGAGAGACCTCGAGGAATAGCACTTCTTGGATCGAACCAAAGTTTTGGATGATACCACCGTTCTCGAGGAACATGGTAGCCCGGATAATCCACGTGGCAATGGCCAGCAGCGACCCCAAGATGAGACTGACGACCCAAATCTTAGGCAGCTGCCACTCAACGGGCCGAGGCTCAACATGGGCATTGTCATAGGCAACAGCGACAGTAGCCAAGTCAGCGAACAGCGCGATAAAGACGACGAGATCCGGTCGAATAGTCTCGTTGAGGATGATCATGGAGAGAGTGAGGTAGATCTCGAGGTGGATGCAAAGAGCAATGCGGTACTCCACGTAAGCCTTCATCCGCTGGAAGATCTGTCGTGCCGTCTTGATGGAGAGAACAATCGTGCTGAGACCGGGAGATAGGAAGACAATATCTGCTGCGGCTTGCGCGGCTTCCGAAGAGCCCTCCACAGCGATACCACAGTCAGCTTTCTTGAGCGAGGGGGCATCGTTGACACCTGTGGTTTATTTAGTCGTTAGCATCATCGCTTTACGAGAAGCTGAAACGCCAGAGGAATGCGAATGCGAGAGTCGTTTCCCAGACCGTAGAGCTAGAAGGGGCAATGCTTACCGTCACCCGTCATGGCAGTGAGGGATCCCCTCTGTTGAAGCATCTCGACGACTTGGTATTTGTGCTCGGGGAAGACCTCAGCAAAACCATCGGCTCGATCGATAAGATCGTGTTGCAAGGTGCCAGACAAGCCGCTGTTGAAAAGTTTCTCTGCATTGTAAACCTTGGTGCCGAGACTTAACATCTTGCAGGTCTCCTTTGCAATAGCAATAGCGTCACCAGTGAGCATCTTGACGGGGACACCTAAAAGAGGGTTAGCATAGCAACTATGTTGCATCTCTGGGCGGAAAGACTAGTTGTGCTTGGTACTTACCGAGAGCCTGCGCCTCAATAATGGTCTGGGCAGTATCCTCTCGGGGCGGGTCGAACATGGAGATCATGCCGAGCAGCTGCCAACCCTCATCGTTCTTCTTGACCGCTACACCGAGAGAACGGAATCCACGGCTAGCAAACTCCTTGGCCTTCAGATTGTACAAGCTCTTGGTCTCGGCCGAGCAGTTGGCCATTTCCACCACGGCTCGGGGGGCACCCTTGGCACAGATGAAACGGTCCTTTCCAAGTCAGCACTCGCAAGTAATACGCTTTGAAACAGGGTCGAAGGGGGTGAACTTGTCAGTGATCCACCCCTGACGCAGAATCTCGCGTGCCTTGGGGTAACGCTTGAGGGTCAGAATAGTAATCTTGTCGATGGGGTCCAGGGACTGAACGTTGTGAGAACTGGCCAGGGCGGCAACAGCCATCATCCAGTTGACGTCTTGACCCTCGGCCACATATGGCTCGCGAATGCTCAGCTTGTTGGCGGTCAAAGTGCCAGTCTTGTCAGAGCAGAGAACATCAACACCCTGGAGGATGAGCACTGGCGCATCAGTATCAAGTTTTCAAGTGCACAATACCTGTGTCAGGCGACAGGGGGGCACTTACAGCAAGGGACTCAATAGCAGTCAGCTTCTGGACAATGGCCTTCTGCTTGGCCAGATATGCAGCTCCGACGGCGAGGGTGGTGGTGGTGACGACGGGGAGACCGACGGGCACACCAATGATGAACAGGATGAGCGAGTAGTGCAGGAGGGTCTGCACACCGGGAGAAGCAATGGGGATGTGACGGAAGAAGCCTCCGATCCATGCGGCCAAAATCCAGAACATGACAAGAACGAGCAAAGAAGTCCCGATGCTGTCCATGACCTGCTTGAAGTGGCCACGGTCCTGGGTGCCCTGCACAAGAGAGGCAGTCTTGCCCACAAACGAGTAACGAGCCGAGGTCTTGACAATAGCGTAGGCCTTGCCTCGCTTGCAACCAGTCGTGTAGAATACAATGTCTCCCATGTATCGGTCCACAGCAAGCGACTCGCCGGTGATGGCAGACTGGTCGCAGGCAATCAGAGGCAGGCCGTAGTGAATAGACCTTGCGTCGTCGTCATGATCGGCCTCCTTGTCGGCTCCATTCCCATTGGTGCCACTATCATCGCCAGAGTCGGTGGAGCTCCCGTTGAACTTGGCCTCGTTCTTGAGCTTCTGGAACTCGTGGTAGTCCTCCGGGTGGCTGTAGTCGCAGATCAGTTGACAGTCGGCAGGGATGCTCCGGCCCTCCTGGAGGATGACAATGTCTCCGGGGACGAGCTCTCGCGCAAGAATCTCCTCCTCCTTGCCGTTGCGGACGACAGTGGCCCTCATGGCAATATCGCCCTTCAAGCTGGCGACGACATCGGCTGCCTGCTTTTCCTGATACCATCCGACAGCGGCGTTGAGGAACAGAATACCAAGAATGACACCAAAGTCAATCCAGTCTTCGAGACCGACAGCGAGCAGCGCGGCGATTTCCATTACTGAGAAGTGCACGTTAGATATCACTCTAAGGGTACTTAAGTATGCTGGTGCCTTGTGGCACAAGCAGGATTGTTCAGAAGCCCACTTACCGTAAAGAATTGGACCCTGGAAGAAGCCCATGAATTTCCTCAGCTGGTTTTCCTTCTCGGCGGTGAGTTCGTTCCAGCCGAAGCGTCGGCGGCGTTGCTCGACGTCGTGATCGGAGATACCCTGTCGCATATCTGTCTCGAGCCAGTCGTCGGGGGGGACGAGGTTCTGGTTCTGCTCGACTTCGAGGTCGCCGCTGAAGATCAGCTTGAGAAGCGATGGGGGCTTCTTGTTCTTGTGCTCCTCCTCCTCCTCGAGACCCTTCTGCTCGCCGTTGGCATCGTATCTGGTGATGAAGCGGTCCAGGGCCTCATACTCGGGCAGTTCACTGTCGTCGACATCGTGACTAAGGCCTCCCCTAGTACGGTCCGAGGCTGAAGCCTCTACATCCTCTGGATCGGCGGCATGGTTGCCCTCTTCTTTGTGGCGTCCCAAAGCCATGTTGAACGTCCTTGTGAAAAAGTTTCCAGGGACTTCACTGTGCAGGACCCCAGGGAAGAAGGAGATGGTGGAAAAGTTTCAAGGGAGCAGGAAATGGCACCAATCACGGTCACCTGAGAACGCCTACTAATGAAGACACGACCACCTACTACTGGAAGTAGTGTGCGCGGATGGTAGGGTAGGAGAACTAGGGACCGCTAAAGGAAACCATTGAAGAACCAAAATGACTGGAACCAAGAGCCGAGCAGACGGGCGGCAGACCAAGGCCCTCTTGAATGAATTCGTCGTGAGACAATTATTACTACTATACAGTACCATAGGTTAGTTCCTGAGGCACTTTCCTCTCACTCACCAGCCCTAGCCCGTCTGATCCGGGTCCTCGCTTTTTCGGCCTCGCCCAGCTGAGCTGCACGTTCATAAGGGTTCACGCCCCTTCCATCACGCAGGCATCATCTGCTTTCCCCCATACGGGCGTGTGTAAGTCGCGCAAGAAAGGGCCCACATGATGGGCACTCGGGGAATATGTGAGGTCATTAGCAAATGAAATGGACTTGTTAGACATCCGGCGTGCGGCATTTTGTTGTCTCACGTGTCGGATGGCTCGTGATTCGCTCGTCGAGTCCCTGTGCCGGTGTGCTTGCAATTCCTTTGCTTACTGTGACGATTGATACTGTATGGAGCCAATGGTCAGTGCATGCAGTTAGGGTACTGGAGACGTGGACACCACTCACTCGGTCCCGCACACCTGCTGGGACTGTGGGGTGGAACTTTGTCCAGCAGCAGGGCAGCAAGTTGCAAAGCCGGGGCTTCCGTATGCGATCGCCTTTGATCTTCGCGAGTGTGCGAGGAGTCGAGGACCACACGAGAGTGGGGCCAACCTTGGAAGCCGCCCCCAGATGCCGTCATGGTGTGGGTTTCCTGGCTACTGTACTTGAGTACACTATCTGTTTTATTCTGGGGACACTGGTCGTGGATAAATTGCATGGACCACTTGCTAGAACTCATCAATGTCAACTGCCTTGTGAAGATGAGCTCCTGAGGGGGGGAAAGTCACCCGAAATCTCTCGCGATTCGGCCCACGAACGACTTGCCAACAAGCCTTGGTCGAGCAGAATTTTGAGGCTCAAAAGGACATGCCGATCCACACAGACCTCCCAGGGATTCGGGCGAATCCCAACACGAGGATTTGCCCAAGCAAGCCAAATCGGCCAATCGGTTCCGAGCTCGGTGGACCAATCTAGGTGGAGATCTTCCAAGGTTGTCAATGCTTGTTTTCCCCAGGTTGATGTCCCACGAGATATCCACACGACAATGTAACGGTGTTTCGTCATAGCGATCAATCATTTCTTGAACGAGCTCTCTCGGGCGCACATCTCTTCCGCAATGGCAAAGGTCCATATGCAGAGTTCCCATGTTTAAGATGACGGCTCAGGTTTTTTTTTTTTGTGTCTGTCTAGCTATCTCTCTCGTGGAACCCAGCCGAGTCTAGTTCCTGAAGTCTGCTAGTCCGTCACGAAGTCGGTCGGTGTACTTAAGTACCAGTCAGCCAGGTCAGCCCAGTTCTACACAACACAGTAATAAGGCCGCTCGGATCCACCAACGGACCATCCTTGGCTGGAAAGCTTCTTTCCACTACACGATCTAGTACGCATGCACCCAACACTCCAGACTAGCGTACCCCAGACAGTCGCTACAAAACAAGAAAAAAGTGCACCCGCAGATCATCGTAACGGCCAAATTCCGTCCACCCCCCCCCACAGCATCCAGCCTGCCAGCTCAGCTGGCCTGGTCGTCTTGTCCTCGGCTAATCGGCGCCATCTGCACCGCGCATAAGCCGGCTGTCCCGGCACCTGCTTGGGGGAAGTCTTCGTCTCGCCTCGTTTTTCTGTCTTTGCCCAGGTGCCTTCCGAACTGCGTCCGAATCGGCGACCAGGCGACTCTTCGACACGGTAGGCTCTGTCGGTGAGCCCTAGTAGACTACCGTGGACCACCCACCTTCGGCCACCCCCACCTTCGGACCACGTAAATTTCGGCCACGCCACACAAAGTAAGGGTCTTTAACTTACACCTATTTACTCAATTCTACAGTTATTAAGAAGTTCTTATAGTCAATCTAAAGCTTTTTAATAGATCTATACATTCTAAGTATTAAATAGTGTGCTGCGGGGTCTACTAGCGGTGTAGCCTAGTAGAATCCTTTACTAATTATATACCTTCCGAGATAGTAACTCTTATAAATTAAAGTTTACTTCTCCACTTTACTACTAACCTAAATACCTAGTATAGTGCCTAAAAAAAAGCTATATAGTAAATTAAAGGACTACAAATAGTCCTAAATATATAATATAGCATTTACAGTTATAAACAAGGGCCTTATACTCTATTTAGTAGCTAACTAGTTTAGCATACCTAAGTCTATACTACTAAAGTAAATAAAGAGCACTAAACCCTTAAATAAGTAAATATAGCTTGCTTAACGTTTCTTTTATAACTAAGAGGAAGATATTATTAAATAGATCCTTTAGTAAGAAAAATTAGGCTATATACTAAGTAGTTTTTTTATTTATTCCCTTATTACATTAATTTTTAAGGAAAATAGTAATGCTTAGCCCCTAAGTAAGAATTAGCTTAATAGCTTTAAAAAAAGATACCTAGAGATTATTTTAAAGTTAGGTAGGAAGTAAGAAGGTATAAGGTTTTTATTATTTATTTCTAAGGTAGTTAACTAGTATTTTAATAAGCTAAAGGACTTTAAATAGATTAAGCTTAATTTAATAGTTAATATAGGTAAAGGAGGAATTATAGAGGGTAATAATAGGTTTACCTTTTACTTTTTTGCTAGAAGATACTCTTTTTAACTAACTTTATTTATAGTCTATAATAAATTTATACTAGAAAGTATAGAGAAATGGTTTATTACTGTAAAAGAAAACGCTACCTAAGTAATAGTTATAGTTATTAACTCTATAACTATAACTAGCTACTATTTACCTTTTAGGCTTATATTTAAAGGCCTTAACCTTTAATAATAGTGGTTTATAAGAGAATTCAAAAAGATTATACTATTAGAATAGGGTTTTAAGGCATTTTTGAACAACTAGATAAGTAATAAAATTACTATTAAATAGTTTACTAGTATTTTTATCCTAGTAATAAATAAGATTTGAAATTACAATAAATTCTAAGCTATTTTTTTAATTCTTAGTAGCTACAATAGCTATAAAAGCGTTAAGTTTATAACTATATACTATAGGTATAATATTAACCTATTATAGCTACTAGTATATACTTCTTATAGGTTATAGCCTCTTAACAATAGTATATTTAGTATACTTAAAGGGGTATTTAATAGTAAGATAGAAAAGTTATTTAGCTATACTAATTTAACTCCTATAGGTAAGATTAACTTCGTTAAATACCTCCTTAAAGCTCGTAAAGCTATAACAAAGAGGACTATTAAAAATATATTTAAATATACTAGAATATATCTAGTATTACAAGAAAAGGTACTATAGTATCTAGAATACTATTTAGGCTTAGATAAAGATCTTCTTAATAAACTATAAGAGTTAGATTATAAGAATTTTAGTAATAAAGTTAATAATTAAGTATCTACTAAGGGAGAGGTTATTATAAGAGACTATATAATGTTACTAGCTTCTAGAGATAATCAAATAGCTAGATATAGAGCTAAATAAGTTACTAATAAGATTGATTACCTATGCTTTTAAATAGCTTTATTTAAAAAAGAGAATATAGGCCTTAAAGTTGAAAAAGAGGTTAGAGAGAAGATAAAACGCTGTAAGGCTATACTTAACTCTAACGCTGAATTTATAACTATGTTTGAAATAGGTAAGAAAGACCTTACTATAGAGGTACTTAAAGACGAGATATAGCTTTAAAAACGCTGTAGAGTTACTAAAGTTAAGGTTAAAGTTAAGTAGGAGGAAGATAAAGAAGATATATTTAAGCTAAAGGTTTTAGAGATGAGAATTAGATATAAAGGTTATAAAATTCAACAACTAAGTAGATATAATAATTAAGCGACTTCTTATAATTATTTTTATATAGCTACTAGATATATACTATTAGAATTGATTAAGTCGTGGCTATCTAAATACCCTTACTTTGTGTGGCGTGGTTAAAATTTACGTGGTCCGAAGGTGGGGGTGGCCGAAGGTGGGTGGTCCACGGTATCTACGTAGGAGAATAGTGGTCCATAGCTTACCCGCCAACCGGCGGGCACACACGCCTTGCCCACTGCATTTTAAAGTGTATGATTGCTATCTAAGTCGTATTTTCGTTTCGTAATACGTATCTCAGATAGCCCGTCAGAATAACTAGGCCCATTAAACCGTTGCACGGTCTCGTATGAATTTTCCAAAACATAGCGTTGGAATTGGCCTGTCACCTAGCATCATTCCCGACAGCACTACAGATGATGATCTGTTTCGTCGGGGGTTGAGATTGCAGACATCTAGGCTTCGAATCATTTACTCATGCCCCTTGTGAATCAACCTACCTAGGTACCTAGGCAGGTCAAGGATACACAGATGAGCAATCCCCCGAGTCTTGTCCCTGACACTAATGCGCCTTCTCTCTAAAATCGATCAAGGCCGCAATTCAGGCACAGTATCCGTGTAAAGCACTTGTACCGTGCCAAAATTGGATACCTCATGATGCGAGCTCTACCCCGTGATGGCCGTACCTGTGGCCGTACCTGTGAAAATGCAGGCCAATTATCTCGTGCCGCAGCACGTAGTTGCCGCTGGATTTGAATACTGGCCGTGATATTTCACACGTGGCCAGCCAAGTTGAGTTAAGTTGTTTTGAATGGGAACTTCGGGCGGCCCACGTGCCAGTGTCGGACCCGCCGAGGTAGCCAACGCCGTCGACACTTGAAGAAGTTGAGGGTACCCTAGGGTAGTCTTGTCCACTCTCATGCACGAGGCACCACGGCTAGCGAGGCAGTCGATGATGGGACCTTGATGGCTCTAACGCCAGATTGGCGTCCATTGGGAAGACATCGAGTCTTTTGACTTCACGGGCATTTTAGCACCGCCGTTGGTCAATTTCTAAGTTCTTGTGACAGATTGTGTCAGGTTTTTGGATCGCGTTGGGAGCGGTCAAGCCATATTCATGGTTGGAGGCTACGAGGAGACTGAGCATATGCTTGGTGCCCAGGTGGCAATGGCTGTCTTGTAATTATTCTGCGGATGAAGTCTTCAACAGCTGATAGATCTGTCGCCTCGTGAAATGCACCATATAATTTTACTACATACCTTCGCGGCCCCGTTTGGCAAAATGCATCACGCCCGTTGCGTCCCAAGCGCCCAGCAAGATGCCAGCTGACAGCATATAGCTGAGAAACGGTATTCCGTCGATACAAGACAAGACACAGAAGCTGACGAAAGAGTCATCGGCGATTAACCCAATCTCGCAAGGGAACGATCAAGATTGGCCTCCGTGCTGTGCAAAGTCCTGGGGTGCATGTGCCGTTGCGTAGCATTTACTTGGA
The DNA here is from genome assembly GCA_001702395.2 of Diaporthe helianthi. NCBI lineage: Eukaryota > Fungi > Ascomycota > Sordariomycetes > Diaporthales > Diaporthaceae > Diaporthe > Diaporthe helianthi. Next base: position 14,622 of record MAVT02000785.1, read on the forward strand.
ATTCACCTAGGTATATATCATATACATGCGACTATGTAGCCTAATAGTCACAGTTTGGGACGCAAGCAGGGATCTCGGGTTTGAATGACACATACAAGAGCAGAGTCCCTTTATAAAGATTACATGGCTGAGAAAACCCCAAGTGCTGCTCCGACAGGATGGGAGTATGTGAAAAGGCTTTCCCAAACCGAAGAGTCTTTTAAACTATGTATCAGAAAGAAAACAAGACAACTTCAGGGACTAGCAGAAGCCAATAGTCCATGTGTAGGTTACCACGTGCCGGATATTACGCTATTAAAGGAGGCACTTTGTAGGTCTTTTGAAGCCAGATTCAGGGATACAAAATTGGGGCTGCCTCTCCCATGGACATATAGTCGATGGGATGGGCAGGTCTTCTGGAAGTACCCAATGGCACACATGTATGCTTTGGAACGATCTCGAGCCATGCGACAGGGCTCTCAAGTTACAGATGTCATCACTGGGTACGATCGAACAAATCTGACATCGAGATCACGAACTGTTTAATGTGGAAACAGTTCATATGCGTTGCACCACGATTTCCTTGTAAGACGATCGAATGTGCGAATCTGGAGGAGTTTATAAGAACTTATCAATCAAGCCTAAAGGGATATCATTTGATGATGGTCATGAGTAGAGTGCACCTGCCCAGTTCAAGTCGCCCCAAACTCCCGCTGCCTTGATGAATAGTAGATCGCGCCATTTCCTGGTGAGGTCAGCCTCTTCTAAAGCTCAACGCCTGGGACAGAATCTGTTACAGTAAGCCCCCTAACTAGACAGTCGCAGTCGCCAAGGCTTAACATGTAGAACATCATTGGCGACGCCGTGCCACTCATGGCGTGGCATTACCGGATGCTTTCTAGATCAAAACTCGCCGTCGCCACCCCCACCGGCCACCGAGGCCATCCAAAGCCCGACCAGACCCCAGGTGTTCACCTTCCATCCCCTCCACAGGCCGTCGAACCCTTGTCCACGTCGATAAACGGCCTCGGAGACTGATTTCTTGCCCTTCTTAGAGGCAACCTTCCCTTTGGCGGTTGCTGATGGTTGTGCGTGCACGGCACGGGATCCTTCCTCGTTTACGATAGCGTACATGGTGCCAACTACGCCCTGGTACCTGCCGGGTTGCACAACAGTTTCGAGAGGTGTGGTTGTCGTGGTATTTGCCCCACCCGTATGTCTTGCAGGTTTCGCTGTAGCCAGACCGGAGTCTCCGCCGGCTGCCTGGTTGTAGCTGGGCTGGCTGAGGACGGCAACTTGGCCGCGCCGCAGGACAGTCTCCAGTGGCAATTTGATGAGTAGGGCCGCGACCGAGGAGGAAAACTTGGCGAGGGAGAAGGTGGCTGGTGACAACTCGCTATTGATCAAGAACTTGGTGCGCAAGACCAGTGGCGTGGAGAGGGCGAGGACGGGATGCACCAAAGAGTGTAGTACAGTGGGTATGACGAGACCTGAGGGACACAAGTAGGAGGGAAGAGAGCGCAAGAGGGCGATCGTTCGTCGCGGACCACGCGTTGTGGGGGTGATTATCAATCTGAAGGGGGTCAGGTCAGCACGGCTCAAGAGGTCGGACGGCAAGTATCGGGGGGGGG
>MAVT02000786.1:0-21398 GCA_001702395.2 Diaporthe helianthi
AAAAGCTTAAAACTTATTGTTATAGTATTTAAATTAAATATAAGCAAGTATTTTTGTTTATTTTCTAGGATTATTTAATTTATAGATAAAATATTGTAATATTAATTTAATTGTTTAAACTATTTTTTTAGATTAACTATTTATCTAGGAATAGTATATGGTTGTGTAAAAAAGCTTTATTTTATAGATCTTTTAGATAAAAGCTTAAACCTTTAAGAGAAATTTTAGATTTCTATTTAAAAAAATAACTTTTAAATATTCTTAGTTGCTTTAAAGTAGATTTTACAGTAAGGCTAAAGCCTAGTTTAAGGATTTCTAGGTTATTTTGCTAGGTATAAGAAGAATTTCTTTAAAGAACTTGTAAATTACAAAAAAGATATAGTTAAATCCTTCTAGTTTTAAGATTAAAAGGCCTAAAATAAAGTCTATTGTAATCCAATAGTATAAGTATAGTAGGCTAAGCATTAGTTATAAGCTACTATATATTTTATAATAATAAATATTAAAGATTTAATAGTTTAAGTATTAATAAGTAAATTTATAAAGCTTAGTATATAGTTAGCTAATATAGTATAGGCGAAAGAATTTCGTTAGTTAGGCATATTTATAGTAGCTGCTTGCATATGTTAGTTTTAGAATTTTAAGAATATAGGATTAAGGAATATATAGTTGTAGGGTTTTATATTTTAATAAGGTTTTCTAAATTAGGCCGAAATAGATTTTAAATGAAAAAGTAGCTTTATTCTTGCTAAAGGCCTTGTTTTTATAAATTATATCGAGAATTTGTAACTAACAAGGATTATTTTGGTAATTGTTTTAAAGATGTTAACAAAAGTTTAGCAATATTTTAATATAAACTTTGCTATAGTGGAATATCTTTTTAGGCATAGTATATTCCTTAATAATAAATAACTAATATTTTTTACAATTGTTAAGCAAAATATTAAAACTACTAAGTATATTAGTAAAGGTTACATTTAGTAAAGGCAGTTAAAATAAAGCGTTAAAAATAATGTTTTGCTAATTAAGCTTGTAGAGAAAATTAACGTTAAATTTGCTTATAAATTTAAAAGTATAAACAAGTTTTTTATTATTAATAAAAATAGCTATAAAGTTAATAATATTTAGTTGTTTAAAGAATCCTAGGATAGCAAAATAATTTGTGCAAAAAGTTGCCTAGCATTATATTAATTTTATTTATTAGCTATATTTTTTTAAAACCTAAATATATTTAAAAACTTCTATTTTAATTGCTTAATATTATTGCTTTGCATCTAAAAGTATATAGTTTAAATAGGTAATAGTTTAAATTACTATTTATAAAGGATATATAGTAATATGTTTATTTTTTAGCAGCTTATAAATAATTGCGTTATTAATATAGTAAACCTAAGCTTTAATTCTAGTAGCAAAAACATTAAAGTTAATAAATAATAATCTTTTAAGGTTAAAATAAATAACTAAAGTATACTTTATAAAGTTGGATTTAATTGTTTTAAAAGTAGTTTTTTTAGCTTTACTAAGTATTTTAAATACAATGTAGTTTGTTTAGCGTTACTTAGCTATCTTGCTTTTTAATTTACTTCTAGAATTTAACTAAAAAAAGCTAGTTTTTTAAATCTTAAAAGGCTTAATTTTTATTGCAAAATAGGGTATATTATATCTTATATATTTAGTAAAACTAATAAAATATTTAAAATCCTTAAAAGTCTTTAGAAACTCTAAGGCTTAAATAGCTTGCAATTGCTCCTTTGTTATAAATAGTCCAAAGGAGTTAACGTAACACCTAAGTATAATGGCTATAAGCGTAGCAAAAAAGGATTTCTTTAAGCTTATTGTAATGTTTATTTCTTTAAGTTTAGCGAAAACTTTATTAATATCTTAAAAATAGTTATTAAGTAATTTATTTATAAGGATAATAATATTGTTTAAATAAGCTTTTTCTTTTATACTAAAAAGTTATTAGTTTATTTGTTATTATATATATACTAAGCTGCTATAGTATTCTATAATTGCGCATTTAAAGGTAAACTAACTTTATACTATTGTTATAGTAAATATCTATTGTGTTTTTAAATATAGCTACTATTAGTAAAAAAAAGCTATTGCATTAAGTATAATAATATATTTTGCATTTATAATTTTATTAAAAATATTATCCTAGCTTTGTATAAAATAATAATCCGGGATTGCTATACAATTAAAGCTTTAAACGTTAATAACTATTTGTTCTTTTTAAGTTTTGTTAAATGTTGTGCGCTATATAATAAAAATAAAGAATAAAAATAAAACTAATTTTATTGTTTGTTTAAATTTCCCAACTTCTTAAAGTTTTTTAAGCGTTTCGTTAACAATTTCTATATCCCTTGCTATTATTAAATATACGCAACATTTCTTTGAGATTATATCCTATTAATTATCTTGAAGTTAAATCTTAAGCTATTTGTTTTAAAGGATATTAGCAAATCCCTTATTGTAGAAAATATTTGCATTTCGATTAAGAAACTTAGAGAGTTTTTCGCTATCTTTTATTAATAGGCCTAAGAAGATATTCGCGCTAGTAGTATATTTCCAAAAGTTTTTTGCTTAAACAAGAGTTTTTGTTAAAAAGTTGGATAACTTGTAAAAGGCGGCTAATATAGCCTTAGCGTTATATTCCGCAGCATTAACGTAGTACTATAGGTTTACGAAATAAAAGTAGCTAATAAATATTCTTTTAAGAATTTAAAGTAAGCTACAACTATTATTGCAAATAATAATTAAGTTTAAATAAATATTTGTAAATAAAGTAAAAAAGCTAAAATATAAGGAAGTTAGGGTAAAGATTAAATCCTACAAATCCTTAACATATAGTTTATAATTAACAAGTAGCTATATTATTAACTAGGGTAAAATTAAAGTCTTTTTTAATATAACTATTTTAGCTTTAATAAAATAAGTTTATTGTTTTAATTCCAATGAAATTTAAATATAACAAGATTTAATATTAATATATAATTTAAAGATAACTATATTAAAGCTTTTAAGCTTTATAAAGTTTATGCTAAGTAGTATATTCGCTTAAAGGTTGTTAATAATAGATACCTCTTTTGTAAAAAACGCTATTATAGGCTTATTTTAATTAATATAAATACTAAGAAATTAAAAGGGTATAATAATATAGTTAAATAACTTGTAAATATTTATACTAAGTCCTTGTAAATAAAGTAGTATAGTATATTTGCAAACTTGCAAATTTAGGTAAAATTACTAAATTTATTATTTATTTACTATTATATAATTGCAGCTAGTATTATTATATATATTTAATATTGCACTATTAAGTAAATATATAAATAAGTATAAGTAAGTTTATAAAAGAAAACTAAAGCTTATTTCTAGTTTTAAATTAACTTTTACCAATAATTTAATAACCTTTACGCCCCTAGTAATATTTATTATAATACTAGGGCTAATTAGTTTTTTGCTACTAATAGGTTTTTTAGCTTACTATCTATGTTTAATAATATAGTAGTTAAGTATAAATCCTATTTTACAAGTAGAGTTTATTTTATACTTTGCCCTTTTAACCTTAGTTTCCTAAAATAGATAAAATAAATATAGTTTATTAAAGCATTGTTATTTTAAAAGTAATAGCAATAATATCTATAGATTAAAGGGGCTGTATATAAGGTCCCAAAATAGCTAATGTTGGGATACTTATTTTAATTATTTTAAAAAAAGGCTTTTTTAAAAAAGTAGTTAAAAATTGCAAACGCAGTTTTAAGGGAAACCTTTTTTTTAAAAATATCTTTAACAAAAGATTATTAGTAAAATATATTAAATTAATTTATATAGTTAACAAATTCGCTGTAATAAGCTTATTAAAATTAATCTTGTTAATTTAATTATATAGTATATTGGGCTTGCAAGGTAAGCAAGTAATAATTCTTTAGAATAAATAGCTATTTTAAAGCGTTAAATTGTACCTATAATAGTTAACTTTAGTAATATTTATCTTGCTAATAGCGCTATGTTATATACTAATCTAGTAGTAGCTACAATTAACTATATTTATTGTTAAATATTTATCTACGTTTAGCAAAATAATGGAAAATTTAAAAGTTGCTTAAGTTCTAGAGTTAGTTAGTAGAATTTAAATAAGCGTATTGTAAATTAAAAAAAAAGCAATAGTATTTAGAAGTATTGCTATAGCTATTGCAAAACTTGTAGTAGTAAAAAGTGCAAAAAAAAAGGCTATTAACCTACCTTTAAAATTTAAAGCAAGCTTTGCGAAGTAAACTATTATTTATCCTAATAGAAATTATTATTAGGTAAAATTAGCAATTATGCTTTTATAGCTTTAAATTTAATTTAAAAAGCCTTTAAGAGTTATAGTATTATTAGGTTTATTAAGTTTAAACTTAATTTCTAAAATAAGTAATTTAAACATTATAATAAGTTGCATGAAAAGTTTTATATTATAAAATCTTGCATTTAAGATTACAATTTAAAGAAAAAAAAGTAATATTTTTACTATTTGCAATATCCAAAAGCAAAAGGTATTTGCTTTTCAAAAATGCTATAGTATTAAAAAAGAATTTTGCAAATTATGCTTTTAATTTATCGCAAATAGTATTTATTGTAGCTATTTTAAAAAACTATTAATTGTTTTCTATAAAAATATAAAAGTGCTACTTAAATGTATTCTCCAATAAACACTATAACTATACGCAGCGGATATCCTTTGCAAAGTAGAATTGCTTAAAATACTTAAAGTATTTAATAAAGTAAAAGATATTAAAGTATTTAGTTACTTTGCTGTTTAACTAAACGCTAGATTTAGTATATTTTTGCAAGCAAAAGAAACTAACGTTAGATAGTTGCAAGGAAGATTTATAAAGGCCGTTTTCGTTTACAAGGGCTTATATATAAACTTGTAGTAGCAAAGCATTTGTAAATATAGCTACTATTATTTAGAAAAAATTATTGTTTTAGCGGTTATAAAGCTAAACTATAGCTTAAGTAATAAGTATTGCTGCGTCTTTAATAATAAATAAAGCTATAGTTTTGTTTATTTAAACTTTAAAGTTTTAAAATTTGCGTTTTAACAAAAGTAAAATTGTTAGTAGTTTAAAGCAGCAAAAATAAAGTGTTAAAAGGATAAGGATTGTAAAACTAAGGTTCTTATTATAGTGTAATAAAATAAAAGTATTTTTAATACTAAATATAAAAAATAAGGGAAAGCTATTGCTATATTTATACTTATAAACAAATACAAGTGTAGTTTTGCTAAAAAATAATAGCCTAATTGTTAAAGAAATAGCGTTCCACTTAAATAATAAGAAAAACCTATATAGTTAAAGTTTGCGCTAAGCAGCTAAAAAGAATAGAAAACTTTTTTGCTTTATTAACTAGTATATAGGCTAAACTTCTTTATTAGGTAAAGTTAAATCCGTTTTGTTGAAAAAAGGTTAAAGCAAATAAGTGTACTCGAGGTTATTAGGTTGGATTTTGGTAATATATACGAAGCTAAACTATAAATAAAAGCGAAAAAGTTGGCGTGCGCAAAGTAGGTGTATTTTCGTCGCAGGGCGCGAAGCTATAAACGCAAGGGCGAATAAACTTGTAGTAGTACCGTCGTTGTTGAGAAGACAAGACTATTAATATAGTGGTTAGGTTTAATTTCCGTATCCAAGCCAAGTTGTAAAGGTTGTAAGCAAATAGATTCAATTCCGTTGTCTGTGTCTTGTCTAAGTTTATACCTAAAGGCCAAAAGGCCGAGAACTACTTATAAGTACTCCGAGGAGGCCCGTGCATGGTTCCTTCCTGACAAGACCATTTGACCCCGAGAGGAGGGCTTGGACCCTATCGGGATTCGGGCTCTTCTTCCGGGCTAGGACGGCGCCTACCTACCTACCTAGGAAATCTCTGCTTAATTGGCTGTTGGTCTGTCTGTACAATCGATGCAACATCGTCCCATGGAACCTTATTCTCAGAAGCATAACGTGACACTTGACCCATCTTTGGGAACCTCCAACGATAGATACCTGTGGTTTACTTGCCTTCTTCCTTCAAGGTATCTAGTTAAATGTTGTTCCAGACAAAGTTATCTCACCAAGCGCAAACCATATGGAGTAGTTCCGTGGGAGATTCCCCAATGGCTCCGAGTCTGTTCTGCAACAGGTCATCCTATGGGAGGCTAACCCTACCTAGGTACTATAGGGTTAGCAGTAAGGACCCGGGTAATCCACCACAGATACAGTGGCCACGCGCAACGGACACCCGAGTAAGGCCCGTCCCAATGACATACATAGACTTCTCGCCTCGAACGTCTAACCGCATGCTCATGCAACGATGCTCTAAGAGCCAAATGGGCTAAGCCGTCGTCCATCTCCGCGTTCATATTTTACACTACCAGGCCGCTTGACTACATCATCCTGGAGAACAACTAGCGAATGCCCCCAAAGTCCACTGTCGCAGTGCTGCAAATCCGACGAATAATGGGACCACGAGACTTCGCAAGCCGAGGTTCGGGTGCACCAAGGAATGCGACGAGTGACAGAATGAGAGAACAAGCCCGGGCGGAAGCATCTAATGTTTCAGGCCACGGACAAGCCCGATCTCGAGCCGAGGAGGGAGGGAGGGAGGGGAAGAAAAAACGTGACCGAGAAACGTTTCCAATCTCCGACCTCACCTCATCCCACACCATCCTACATACTACGCCTTCACCAACAGCAATCACACGATATCTAGGTACCTAGTTACCTTATTCACGATATCAAAGCAGTAAGGACAGACAACATGCAGTAGGCAACAGTCTCTGAGGCGGGTTCAAAACATCCATCTTAAAATTTTCTACACACCCAAGAATCGGAAGACAGAGGGAGGAGGACACGCACCGGTCCGTGGTGGGTTCAACATCTCCCTTTCTGTCAGCGCTATTTGAACAAACCAACACACAAAACTTGCCGCCCCCTTCAACATCCAACAATACAACATTTCTACAAGAATGGATGCCATACAAGTACAGGAGGAAGGATATGTCTTGTATCTCCCGCCCCCCACTTCTCCAGCAGGAGGTTCTACTTGTTAAAAACAAAAGAAAGAAAGAAGGTTGGAGATACAAGGAGATATCCGTCCAACGCTCTATAGTCCAGTCATGGTCTCATACCAAGCCCCGTTGCCCACATCCACTGTCAGTCTCTGATTCGTCTTGTCTTGACGTACCCCCTGGCCGTCTTGCGCAAAAAATCAACACTTAAATCAAGCGATTTAGTGCATCTTGGCGAAGCGGTTCTTCAGGGCAGCGCCGGTGGGGTAGGCAGAGCCGGTTCCGTTGGAGCCGGTGGGGACGGGGATGACGGTGGCGGTGACGGTCTCCTCGGGCTCCTCGTCACACGTGTCGTCGTCGTCTCCGCCGTCGACGGGGGAGGTCTCGTCCGCACCGTCGTCCTCGCACGTGTCGTCCTCATCGTCATCGGACGAGTTGTCGCCGCCGGTGGAGGCAGGGGACGAAGGGGAGGAGGCGGCCTCGGAGGCGGCAGCTGTGGGAACGGCGGCGTTGGCAGCCAGAGGGGGCTGCGAGGACTGCGAGGCACCGGTAGGGGCTGCCTGGCCGACGGTCACGTAGACGGTGGGGCCCTCCTTGGTGACAGTGACAGTCTCACTGTGAAGGAAATTAGTACGCTGGGTCTTCTTGCGAGTGAGCTGTGACAGGGAGTTTTGACTTACGGCACGCAAGTACCCTCACCGCCAGAGCCCTCGCCGGAGCCGGATCCGGAGCCGCCGGCGCCAGTGGGCTTGGTGACCTTGCTAGTGAGCGTCGCGGTGCGAGTGCCGGTGGTGTAAGCAGTGGTGGTGGTGGTGCCAGAGAGAGTGGGGCCATCGTGGGAGCCCTCGCCACTGCCAGATCCGCCCTCAGTGGGAGAAGAGTCACCGGTCGGCTCGGGGGAAGAATCGGTCACGATGACGGTCTTGGTGACAGGAATAGCGGTGACGATGGTGGTGTAAGAGGTGGAGGTGCTCTCCTCGGCACCGCCGTTGGGGTTGGTGAGGGTGACGGTGATGGGGACTCCAGAGGTCAGGGTAGCCACAGAGGTGGAGACCTGGGTGGTGAGATCGGGCTCGCACTCATCGTCATCGTCATCGTCATCGCCACCAGCAGGACCGGTGGCCTCGGGAGAGGAGGCGGTGATAGGAGGCGAGGGCTGGGTTCCGTTGGGGAACAGGCCGGAGGGCGCCAGGGTGGGGATAACGCCGGGGGCGGTTCCAGTGATGGTGGTGCCTGTGATCCCACCGGTGGCAGCGACGGAGATGACGCTGGAGGAGATGGCCTGAGCCTCAGTGACGGGGCAGATGGTGGTGGCGAGCTGGATCACATCGGTGACCAGGACGGTGGAGACCTGTTCGGGGGCGACGGAGGCCAGATGGGTGAGGGAGGCCTGGTTGGCGGGGCAGTTGGTGACGGTCGGGGCACAGCTGATGATGGTGCGGACGGAGGTTTGCTGGACGGTCAGGGTGGTGAGCTGGCCACCACCGGCGATGGCGGTGCCGTTTTGTCGGCGGTAGTTGAAGTGGGGGTGCTGGGGGTAGACGTTGTTGGCGGAAGCCAGGGTCGCGAGACCCAGGGAGGCAGCGAGAACGGACTTCATCTTGGCTATCGCTTCAGATTTCTACTCGGAGTCGAATCTCGTCTTTTGTTCGGTACTCTTCGGGAGCGAAAGATCGAGGGTATGCTGATCAGCAAGCAACGAGTGGAAGTCAATTCCGTGTGAGGAGGGCAGACACAGTTTGCACTCGTTCAGTAAAGAATGTATGGGGTTGGTGAAGGAATGAGTAGCTAAGCTGCTATTGCTCGCCGGAATAGACTGTTCAAATGAATGTCGGGGAGTACGAACGAGGTCAGGCTCCGTGTTGGGTGAGGAGAGAAAGAGGGAGATATACAGGCCCGCGGGCGGGAGGCCATCAGCCTTTTTGAGCGGGCGGCGGCAGGAAGGGGAGTGGGCACCCATGGGCATCCTCTCAGCCTCTGGGGTGGTCTCGGTGATGGTTCTTTCCATTTGCTCCCCCCGTAATTCGATCAGGAGCCCACTTGGGAGCAGTCCAGGGTCAAGTCTGGTTCGTCGGGGCCCCGGTCCCCATCCGAGCATAGAAGGCCGAGGGTACCGCCATGCTGGACTTGCCGCCTCAGCCAGCCCATAGATACTGTACATATGAAAGAAACCCTTGATCATTTGGGCTGATCCACCGCCTAGAGCAAACTGGGCAGGCTTGCGTGGTACCGGGGTTCGGCCACTCAACTCATCTGCAAAATTCAGCGCACTGAGACGGGTGGGAATCTCTTCTTGGGCGAGAAAAGGAACGAGAATCAGCAACCGCCCCCCTGTCGCCAGGGAATCCTTGGGCTCTGTCAGGGGCAGATGCAGGAACCGGCGGCGTGGAGGTGACATGGCCCAATCACAGCCCCTAGCCCGTTCCCATCCCAGTCAGTAGCAGGGACCGCAGAGGCTCAGATCCTTCTGCCAAGGAGGATCATTTCAACAGGAGGGGTGGCTGTATCCATAGTGCTGCCCATCCACTGGCTGGACACAAGCACTACCAAGGCATCCCCATCAAACGTCCCATGTTGTCGTCCGAGGGGGTTTGAAGGCCAAGTGTACGGAGTACAGAATGTTCGGATGAAATAACTGGCTCTACCTCCTGAAGAATGCACTAGAAGTTCTGTGCTCCTTGCAACATGGATTAGATGGATGCACCTGCTTCAACCCCGCTGTCAGGCGGTGAGCTAAGGTCGAATCCAGTGTTTCTTGTACAGTTATGCCTGAAGCTTTGCTTTTGCTCGGTGAGGAATAGACGTCGGTTGAGCAGCAGGAAGGCAGCACGGCTGACCGACCGCCATGGCGTCACGCCATGGGTTGAGGAGCGTTGGGGGCATCTCGAACAGATCTTGCTCGGGGCTACCACATCACTGACCATGATCCTCACAGGGTATGCTGCAGTGCGCATATGTTCCGAGCTCGTCTGTGGCCAGGTGACTGCCGAAGATCAAGCGCCTTGATAATCACCCAGCCCTTGGGTCAAGCAGGAAAACTCTAATAAACAGAGTTAGGGGAATTTCATGCCGATTGCCTTCCGCCAAGCGCAACGTCGCTGCGTTCAAGTGGTGGTTTGTTTTGCAGATCATCACCCGGGCGGCTGTTTATTGGCCGCTGTGTCACCTTCTAGACTCTCTGCTTGTGCACCCTCATGACGCTCCCGTGTAAGAGATGGCTGAGCTGGACTGAGGCGGGCGGCAAAGGAGGGACCGTTGTCGGGCCTTATGGCGCTTGCCTCATTTCCTTTTTCGATCCCATAGGGCTCAGCGGCCTGCGAATAACCCCTCAGCCAGTCATGGATGGATGCAAGCAGGCACCAAAATCAACCCAGTAAGCAAGCGGTGGGTCTCATCTGCTCGTAGCCTGCCGGGCTTCGCGTACAATGCACGCGGGACATATGGTCTACTCCGGAGAGGCTCGAGCCCGTCTCCCGCTGCTCCGTACAGTAGTGATGCACAAGTGGCACGGCATGCTAGGTGGGGCACCAGCGTGTCAAAATTGCCTGTGCGGAGTAGTCGATGCCAATTACTGCCCGGGCGTCGCTGACAACTGTTCCATGGCATCGGTCCGTCCACACGCCCCAGCCAGAACAGTTCGTTGTCATTACTGTGTGGTATATTGTTATAAAGTGATGGCACGGGCGAGCGCCGAGGTTGCACGGGCCTAGCCCTCTTCCGAACGGTGAGAGAGCTCGCTGAGCCTCGCTCTCAGACCGTGAAAGTTTAAACTGCCGACTACAACGTGGGATTCGCTGTTGAGATTGGCGATGACGAGGAAGAGCACTCTCTGCCAGCCTGCCAGCTTCGCGCAAGACCAGGATTTACACGTACATTGTCAACGGCAACGGCACTATCATCTGGCCAATCCGTGCAGGTCGCCATGGTCCTGTGCGGTCCTGTGTGATCCCGCGAGAGAGCGATGCGTGTTCGTTCTCGCCCTCTGGAGTCTGGAGAGGAGGAGAGGGCCCACAAAACGACCGGGAGATTGGCAGAAACAAAAATGCTTGGCCTCCGAGATGCCCCAGATCTCGTGGCCGATCAGACGAGGGCACGACTGCCCAAGTGACATACGATGCGTTGCGCACATCCGTGCAGAACGAAGGTCAGATCTTGAAGAGAAAAACGTGGAGCCACCGGGTTGTCTCGTATGCCTCGTAGTGACTCCGTAGTTGGCCGATGGCGTTGATGAGGAGGGGTGAGGGTCATTCCCAAGGGCCAAGGAGCGTGGCATCGTCGAGCGAGAAAGCGGTGCTGTTGAGGGCAATGGAAATTGGCAGGAGTCTATCTAGCAGGGGTGGGAAAAGGAGGTGCGCTGTTTCACCAGCCAAGCCGCAATTCTGGGCCAGCTGGGGGGTGGCCTGTGTCAACATCACTCAAGACACCCCCCTTTACGGCCGTCCAGACTCCAGACTCAAGACCTTGCGCGGTTCATTAGCTCACTGGGGCCCCTGGGTCTCTGGGTTGCTGGGCCTGCTGGGCTTGCGGGGCTGCTGGCCCACTAGACTCTGGGCCTCTGGGCTGTCGTCGACTCGTCGTGGTAGACTACCTACCTAGCCTGGTAGGTACTTTAAGGACCCAGGTATGACGGACGATGGGCGACATAGGCGAGACCTTCTCCAGCGATGCCTAGCGAGATGCGCCCTTCGTCAGCGTTGGTCCATGCTCAAGCTGTCGCGGACTGATTGACGATGCAAATGACAGCCTTGATCTTGCTCAACCGAGCCTCAACGCACTCCCGGAGGACTCTCAAAGGAGCTGCTCATCTCGCTTTACTGTTAGTGCGCTTCTCACTCCAGAGTGACCGCCTGGATCCTCCTGCAGGTACTCCGTACCCATGTTGCCCGATACCGAGGCAGGAGCCGCTTCTACACTAATTCAAGCCGATTCAAGCTGACTGCTTACTTCTCTTCCCGATTTTTTTTTTTTTTTCTTCGCTTGACAATGGCTACTCAGCCTCTCTTAATCATATTCCCGATTCGAATTGTCATTTCCTTTTCATGGATATAAGCTTCGATATGAGTCAGGTTTCATCTTGTTGGTTGTCTTTGTCCTCGGTTGGCCAATAATCTCCGGACCCAGGCTGTGCGCTCGTTCCTGGTCATCTTGTTGCCGGGTGGTGCAGACACCATGCCACATCTGTAAATCTGTCTACCCAGGTTGGATAGTCTACGTATATGGCAAAAGCCACCGTAGATCCAGGTATATAGGCACTGCACGAAAGCCTCTCTTATTTAGCATGCATGTTTGCGTGTTCACACCCGCATATCTAAACTCTTTCTGTCGCTTTGAAACGGGCTTAATAAACCTATGATGACCGCATTGCCGGAACTACTGTGGCATACATATCACACCATGGCTGATGAAAAGGCATGGCGCACAGTTCTGCCTGTATTGCATCAACACTATATTATACTTGTTTCCCTACCCCCGTCCCAGTGTCTTGGGATCCTGGCGCTCATCACCCCGTGGCTCCCGAGACAGACCAAACCAACGGTCGTGGGGGGAAGCCACACCTGGGCAGCTGCTAGTTCCCCGCAAGTACTCGGTTCTAGTACGATACCAAGGTAGTGTACAGCAGCACTAGCAGCACTATGCCACACAAGCTCAGCCACTGCCCACGGTCTGACGTTCTATGCAAAGTTTGGTACCCGTGGCATATATTGTCAGCTTCTGCACCGTCCGTCGGTGCTTGGACCGGACTTTTTCGACGTCAGAGCTCATGAGTGAGGCCACCCAGCCAAGGGGCCTGGCTGGCTAGTGAACCGTTGGTAAAATAGCAGTTTCAAACCCATGCCCTGAGCGTTACACTCTCACCGGCGGCATATCAGAAGGGCCCCTATCACGAGGCCCTCCCTCCCTCGTGAACAGCTATATTCTTCAGCACGCGAAGGGCGAGAGAATGTGTACCGGTATCCGTGTGTGTGAGAGAGCCATTTAGTGACACGGCCCCTGAGCAGGTTGCCCCACCTGAAGCACCTAAACCTGCAATGCCACATGCACCCCTTATCCCCCTGTCCACCAGTCGGCCCTCCTCCCATCAGAAACACAGCAGCGGCACGCCACAGTACCGTGCATGCTGCAGAGTTACTCAACACCAAGAAACCAGAACTCGTGAACAACCACCTGAATGAGAGTGTCGCCGAGGGGGGTTCAAACCGGCCGGGATGAGCAAAGAAGCCCGAAAGGTGTCCACTCCCGTCCGTCCTGCTTGCTCAACTGCCGTGTCCGGCGCCAACCTCACAATCCAGAGCACACAGGTCGAGAGGAAAGGTCGAGAAGGGGCGGCCCAAAAACAAAACCCTTCTTAGGTATGCACACCCGCTTCGCCCCGCCCGGCATCGCCTCTCCTCTCACCTCGTCTGGTCGCACAGAGTCGTACCGAAGATGGGGGCCCATGAACCCACCGAGCACACGGTCCCATTCCTTCCTCCCCTACACTAAAAGCAATTACCAGGCTGCCAGCCAGACTACCAGCCAGGTAGCCAGGGAGCCAGGGAGCCCGGGCATGTAAAGGAGCAGAAATGCTGGAGGCGAGATAGACAGGCACGAGCAGCCACCACACATAGTCTAGAAACACACGCACACCATGCACAACATCACGCAAAGCACTTTACATGCCGCAGTGTAGCCCTCGCCGTGTAACCCTCCCGTCCTCGCGGGTGCCGGGGTCCACCCAGGTCCAGCACCTTCCAGATGTCTCGGCCATTGCCATTGGTTTTGGAGGCGTAGGTTGGGGGCGTTGTGCTATGGAAGCCAGCCAGGAAACGTTCTGCAAACCAGACCTGGCAAGTACCTTGATAATTGTCTTTGTCCAAACTTCCCTACAGCGGTTAACTTGTAGCACTGTACCGTGAAGATGTCTGCTCTCTTCTCGGGCTCAATAGGTGTCAGTTCGTGCCTGGTAAGCAGCAGCCACCGTATATCCGGCAAAGCATACACACATCACTTGCAACGCATCACTGGTCAGGCACAGACATGCTTGGTCGGTATGTGTATTTTGTCATCCACCACCTTTTGAGCTGAGCATGCTGCCGTCTCAACAATCTGTCTCGTCACTACACAGTACCCTAGGGCAGTCTACATGTACTACATTTGACCTTCCGTTCCCAGTGCCCAGCAAATCGCTTGCACCCATCATCACATCATTTCAAATTCCCAACGCCGTCGAGTCATGTTTTGAACTCGATCCAAGATGGTAGTCCCGTTGAGGGTAGCTACTCTGGATGCTTTCCCGCCCTTGCCTTGCAATGCCTGTATGGGTATATGTTGAATTTCTGCGCCGTTCACACCTCTCCCTGAATGCCGTTTTTGGTTGAAAAAACAAAGCCTCGCTGGACCCCCCCAGCTTTTCGCATGAACGCCGATGTTGAAGTCAGGCACCGGCGCCAGTTTCCAAGTCGCCGGGCCGTATTAGAACCCATCATTATCTCGAATCTTCTCCATTACTATGACCGCTCGCCACCAGGGACAAAGGTCTGTGTTGAAAGAAATTATTTCGCGTACTTGGCGCGGAAGAACTTGGCGGCGCTGACCATGTTGGCCAGGGCCTCCTTTGTCTCCTTCCACTGACGGGTCTTCAGACCACAGTCAGGGTCGATCCAAAGCTGCTCGGGCTTGAGGAACTGAAGCATCTCCTCGATGCGGTCCTTGATCTCCTGCTCGCTAGGGACGCGAGGGGAGTGGATGTCGTAGACACCAGGTCCGATGTGGCGAGGGTAGGCAGAGTCGACGAAAACCTTGAGAAGCTTGGCGTCAGACTTGCTGTTCTCGATGGAAAGGACATCGGCATCCAGAGCCGCAATGGCGTGGAAGAAGTCCTGGAACTCAGAGTAACAGAAGTGGGAGTGGATCTGGGTGGCGTCCTCGACACCAGTGGTGGACAGGCGGAAAGCCTTGACAGCCCAGTCAAGGTAAGCCTCACGCTCCTTGCCGGAGCGCAGGGGAAGACCCTCACGCAGGGCAGGCTCGTCGACCTGGATGACGTCGATGCCAGCCTTCTCGAGGTCGACGACCTCGTCGCGCAGAGCCAGAGCAAGCTGCTCGGCCTGGACGGACTGGTGGACATCGTCACGGGGGAAAGACCACCGGAGGCAGGTGACGGGGCCAGTCAACATGCCCTTCATGGGCTTCTTGGAGACAGACACGGCGTACTTGGACTCCTTGACAGTCATGGGAGCAGGGCGGGAAATGTCACCGACGATGATCGGGGGACGGACACATCGGGAACCGTAGCTCTGAACCCAGGCGTGGGTGGTGAAGGCATAGCCGTCCAGGCGCTCACCGAAGAACTGCACCATGTCGTTGCGCTCCGGCTCACCGTGGACGAAGACATCAAGGCCAAGCTCCTCCTGGATCTTGACGTTGGCCTCGATCTCCTGCTCGATGAACTTGTCGTACTCGGCAGTGGAGATCTCACCCTTGGTGAGCTTCTGACGCGAGGCACGAATCTCCTTGGTCTGAGGGAAGGAGCCGATGGTGGTGGTGGGGAACAGAGGAAGGTTCAGCTTCTTTTGCTGCTGAGCAATTCTCTGGGGGAACTCGGACTTGCGGTTGTAGTCAGCCTTGGTGATCTTAGACTGGCGGTCCTTGACCTTGGGGTCGTTGGTGCGGGTGGAGGTGGCGCGAGCCTGGATAGACATGGCGTTCGCCTCAAGCTGCTCACGGACGGCAGCAGGGCCGTCGGTGACAGCCTTGGCAATGATGGCAACCTCGACAGCCTTCTCGGAAGCGAACGAGAACCAGTCGGCGATCTCAGGGTCGAGCTTCTTCTCGCTGGCAAGGGTGTGGGGAGTGTGTAGGAGGGAAGAAGAAGTGGCGACGATGACGCGCTCGGCGCCGAGCTTCTGGGTAGCAGACTCGACAATCTCGATGGCCCGCTTGAAGTTTGTCTTCCAAATGTTGCGGCCGTCGACCACACCGGCAGACAGAATGGTCTTGGGGCCGAGAGCACCAACGACAGTGTCGAGCTGCTCGGGGTTGCGGACGAGGTCAACGTGGACAGCGTAGACATCCTTGGGCACAGCGTCAAGGTTGTGAACGATGTCGCCGAAGTAGGTGGTGAAGACAAGGTTAGGGATCTTGTCGCCGAGGCTGGCGAGCTTCTCGTATGTGGGCTTGAAGGCAGTCTTGGCCTTGGAAGGTAGGTCCAGGACGAGGATAGGCTCGTCGATTTGGACAGTGGAGGCACCAGCCTGCTTCAGCTGGGTGAGGAGCTCCTCGTAGACAGGGACAAGCTTGTCGAGCAGATCGATGGGGTCTACGTTCTGGCCACGGTCGGCCTTGCCGAGGTGCAGGAAAGAGACAGGTCCAACGAGGACAGGGCGGGTCTCGATGCCTGCCTCCTTGGCCTCCTTGTACTCAACAACAGCCTTGGGCTCGGAAGCGAGCTTGAAGGTCTGGTTGTCCTGCAGGGTAGGCTTGACGTAGTGGTAGTTGGAGTCAAACCACTTGACCATCTCCAGGGCGGGAACGTCGACACCATCCTTCTGGTGACCACGGCCCATGGCGAAGTATTCATCGACGCGGTTCAGCTTGGAGCCTGCATATCGCTCTGGGACAGCCTGTGGAAGTGGATTATCAGTATTGGGTAACAGTATCAGGTAGGTTCGTTGGATCGGGGAACTCACGCCGAAGTCCTGGATGTGGCTGAGGACCTGGTCGTACAGGGCAAAGTCGTTTGAGGGGATTACATCAACACCAGCATCCTTCTGGATCTTCCAGTGTGCGAGCCTCAGCCTCTTGGCCTCGGCGAGGAGCTCATCCTGAGAGATCTTGCCGCCCCAGTCTGTTTGTATGGTCAGTCTCGGTGCTTTGGTGGGAAATGTGACGCCTGACCGGCCGTCTCGGTGACACTTACAAGCCTCGGTAGCCTTCTTCAGGTCACGGTTAAGTCCCATGCGAGGGAAACCGAGAATGGCGGACTGAACCATGATGGCTGATGTCGAATAACTGACACGAACAATTGACCACTTCCGGAGATTTCTGCCAAAGGAACCGTGTCAGCAGGTCTTGTTCATTCCCCGAGTTGGTCGCCGATTTGCTGTTGTGAAAACCTTGCTGAACATGTGAAGCGGGGGAGGGGTAGCAAGCTGCATACGCACAATACTGTGTTTGTAGGTGTAACAGTCGTTGCTCTCCACACCCTTAGAGATAGATGAAACTTAGGAGGGAGGAGAAAAATGGTGTGAGGTGGGAAGAGAAGGAGGGTAGAAGAGGGAGGGAGGGAGGAAGAAAGGATGGGTGGAATGGAGGAAGAGAGAGAAGCCACTTATGAATTACGGTTCAAGGCGGCCGAGCGAGCGGTGTGGGTCATGCAGAGACGCAGGACTCGGAAGATGTAGACGACAGAAAAAAAAAACGTGTTGCTTGCTAGACTGGCAATCGGGAGCCGAAACCGCTGGCGATAGCAATTGAGCGAACGCTTCTAGCCTGGAGGGGGAGGGGCTGGAGGCTGAGGGAGGGAGGGGTAGCTCCCCACGGACCCACCACCCAGGAGGGGTCCCTCCCGTTGAAAGCTTTTCCAAGCAAGGGTCTTGACTACTCTTTTTTTCTGCCTCTCTGCGTCTTGGGTGCCCGTGTGTGTACTCTGATCTTCTAATAAGTTCTATCTCATCTTGTATGCGAGTCACGGACTGGACTGTCACCGCTCCATTCATTGGCCAAGTCCCTCAAGGCTTGAACTTAAGTGCACTGTATTCATGTGGCTTCTTCCGTACCAGGAACGACAACGAAGCAATGGTCTCATCATCAAGCTCGTCCAGCTCATCCTGTGTACATTTGCACTTGTAGTCTTGTGCACTAGCCCTAGGTAGGTAGAGAGATGTCCTAATATGGCGCAATTGGCACAGTACAAATCGTCACTGTACACTATACTACATCACTGATGCAGTAGGGCATGCAGAAGCCGCTCCAGTGGTGCGACTTGGCCTGGGATACAAGTTGCACCACATCACACTCTCCCATTCTTCGTTCTATTCCGCCCTCTTGGCCTCCCTGGCTTTCCCAGGGCCCCGATCGAATCCCTTCGCAATCCGTCCGTAGTTCCCTTCTGGGGTTGGGGGCATCAAACCTCCTGCTGCCCAGCCAACTAAACCAGTTGTTCTGGCATCACCTCGCGCCTCTTCCCTGTCACTCCCGTCCTTGGATGACCCGAGGCCGGCGTGGGCTCTCTCCCCAGAGTGGCACAGATCCGCTGCATCATTCCTGCACGTCGACCAAGGCATGACTTTGGCTTGTGTAACCAGCAAGGTGAGACATACATGTCAATGATTCCAGTGCAGTACGGAGTAAAGCATGGCTGCCCTTGGGTAATACTGCCTGGATCACTCCGAGGTGATCTTTCATGTTAAACCCGTACGTTCGCAGCGCCGCTTCTACAGTAACCAATGAAGCGACTCTCTCGCATGTTCCGGGCATAGATAGCTACTGTGTATTGTGTAGGCTCCTCATTACACAGAAAGATCACCAAAGAGCTACTCGGGTAATTTCGCAGAGGACAGGCTTGACTCGCCTGTGACGCCTATCCATCAACATGCACGCTGCCCCAGATTGCTGACCGCCACCACACTTGAGTGCTTCAAGTCACGCCTCGTCACTAGGCCGCCTTACTCAGTCCCCGAGTCTCGAGAAGACGGGCGAAACTCTGTCAGACAACATATAATACAACCGTAATTCTGCCAAGAGGGTATCGTGAAACTTGTCAAAACTATACACTATCCAAGTAACACCTTGTCGTACTGGTCCTCGTCAAGATGCTTTAGCATCACCCGTTGCAACGCGGCCTTGCTCCTGTTGATCGCCGGAACAACACCCCCAATCTGCTGCAGGTTGCCCTGCATGCTCTCCATGTGACTCCCAATCTGTTGGGAGAGGGCAACCAGCTCCTCATCGCCCAGGTCCTTGAAAAGTCCGCCCAGGGCTGCATCCTCCGGTCTTGTGACTAGCTCCAGGCGATCTCCCTCGTCGTCTTCATCGCCAGTTTCACCCTTCCTCCTGATGCCGGGAACGAGCACGTGCTCCCGCTTCGCCTTCTCGCGCCAGCCCTTCACCTCAGACCTTGCGTTGGCCTCCAGCTTGTGGAGATTGTCGTAGTCCCGGGCTAGCGCGTCTTCCTCTTTCTTGATCTCCCTCTCCAACAGGCCGACTGAGTGCAGCAGCGGGTTGAGCGTGTTCTCCAGGCCCTGCACGGCATTCATGGCCCGTTCGAAGTCAAACTCAGCCTCGTGGCTGCCAGACACGGACGGCCGCCCAGGACGGGCGGCCGTGGGAGCAGGGAAGGGGAACCCCTTCACAAGTTTTGCGTGTAGTCGCCGGGATATGGCCGACAGCGCGGCCGATGCATGTTCCCGCCGGCGGCTGGTGTTTTGGAGGCGTAGCAGGACAGGTCGTTGTGCGTCGACAACAAAGGCCACAACAGCGTTGATAGACGGTCCATCCAAGGCATTCCACTTCTCAGATATGACGGACCGTGGGATATTCTTCGTGCTTTCCTTAAGGTATCGGAACGGGAGCTCCTGCTCGTCGTTCTCTGAGCTTGCGTCTCCTTCTCCTTCTTCTTCTTCTTCGCCTTCGTCTTCCTCGGCCACGGGCTCCAATTGGGGAGGCTGACGCCGTTTCCGTCTGGTTTTGGTAGAGGCTTGTTCGTGTTCCTGCTGCTGGTCGTCCGCTGGCTCGGGGGAACCACGTCGTGGCCTGCCGCGTGAGCGAGGAGGTTTAGCTGGCTCAGGATCTTCAGGAGCAGTCTCTGATTGTCTAGGCCGACTGCGGCGTTTTGGGTGCGGGGGCCTTTCTATTGCGCGATTCTCATCCCCAGATTTGTCCGCCTCAGATGCTATCCCAGGCGCCTTTGCCCTGTTGCCATGCTGCGGCTGTAATGCCGATACACTCTCAGAATCCTCTTTATTCAATGACGGCCGCCCACGGCGCTTCTTGCCTCCTTGTGTAGCGGGAGTTTGGTCTTGCGCATTGGGGTCCGCCGATTCCCGTAATGCCCCGTTCGCTCGTGTTCTAGACGTCCCGCCTTCTGGTGCTGCCGTAGGTTGTGTTTCTTGTTCATCATTCCGTGCGCTGGCACTAGAGTCGGATTGCCTTGTTCGTCGGTCTCGTCCGCTTCGTCTTGGTGCCGAAGTTTCGTCTTCTTCGGGCAAGTTGTGGCTCGCAGTTGCCTTTCCCTTCCCTTTCAACGCCTCCTTGTCCTTCGACGCGCCAGAGGATGAGCCTCCAGGGCGCTTCGATCCGCGCTCCGCTTGTGCTTGTTCTGAAAGAGTTGGTTGACCGCTACTAGGAGGCTCGATTGAACTCCCTTGCGGCACTCTTCCACTTCGTCGAGGCCTGGAGCTTTCCGGATGTTGTTCTTCTCGGGGCTCACTTGGTGCTGCCCCCTTGCGCCTGCCCCTCACAGGTGCCGTGCCACTTTTCGACTTGGTTTTATTATCCCCCTCGTCGCGTCCTTCTTGTTCCTCAGGCTCGGGCTCGACCTCTCCAGTAGTTGTTTGTGGGTCCTTAGGCGGCCGGCCGGGCCTACGTAGTTGCGCCGGCCCATTGCGGTTCTGCGACGGCTGTGATTCTGTGCTGATATCCTCAGAATCGTTCTTGCGACCACGTTTCTTCGGTCGCGCGCGTTCTTCCGGGTCAGGTTCAGCGACGTGGTCCGGGGTCTCGTGGTTCGACGCGTCGGCTTTCGGTTTAGACGCGCCTGGAGGCCTGCCGCGTTTCCGCTTCTGATCGGACACTTTGGGAGGCTGTGCTATCAGATGGTGGTCTCTCTGAGCAAATCGAACGGGTACTTACCATCGTGAATGTGCGGCGATGCCAGAAAAATCAGAATTACCCGGTGTCAGCTGGTATGGGTCGCCAATTGACAACCGCGGGTGGGATAGCAAGAGAGTGCCTAGACCATTTGGGGTAAGTGGGAGACCCTGCTTCCTGGTCAACCAACCCACGATGACAAGGATGCTGCTGCACATGTGGTGACCACTTGGTACTGGAGAACTTGCGAGCTCGACAACAAATGCAGAATGGCGAAGCCTTGAGGGAATATCAATACAGAGGTCTAGCGGTATTTGCAATTTGGGTTATCCCATGCTGTCCAGCACTGCCACTCACACTTATTTCTCAGAAACTTCAAACTTGGTCCACTGCCCAGCTAGCTGCAAGCCACGAGCTTTGCTCGTGTGCCCGCTACGCGGTCCCTGGTATCTTTATAAGAAATTAAGGGTTCATTTAAATTATATATTTTAATATATTTCTAATCAAATTAATAAAAGTAATTAGAGTAATTAGAGTAGTTAGAGTAATTAGAGTAATTAGAGTAATTAGAGTAATT
>MAVT02000787.1:0-21376 GCA_001702395.2 Diaporthe helianthi
AAAATTATTTATTTTTTAACTTGTATACCTATATACCTATTATATACCTATATACTTATTATATACTTATATACCTATTATATACTTATATACCTAGGGATCTTATATATATATATACCTATATACTTAGGGGTCTTATATACTAATATACTTACTATATACTTATAACTCTACTTATAAGATTCGAGTAGCTTATATAGCTTTAGGTATTTTTTTAAGGGGGTGGGGTTAACTTTCGTTTATTAACGATAGCGGATTAGTAAAGCACTACAGTAACCCTACTGTGGTAGTTAAGTACGGAGCGAGGGATTCTTTACCTAGGTAGGATGAGAAGCTTGGCATCTAGATTAAGTTCTGGGGAACAGTTCGTCCAATCTGCAGTTTTTCTCGAAGAATTTCTGTCTTAGATGCGTCTGAATGCTGCCAGGTGGGCGAGCTAGGAAAAAAAAGGCTGTCAGGAGGTGGGCGTGAGCACAACAGCAGAGCAAGCAGACCAAAACATGGTGAAGCAGCCAGCAGCGAGCATCCCGCCAGTGGCATCCAACAACGTGTGCGTGTACACAGTAAGTGTAGTGCCGGGGGCCTTCCTGCGTGACATCGGATAGACAGTCGGTTAGGTTTCGCGTAGACGCATACCCCCTGCAGGGATCTGGGCTGATGCTGCGAGTCGGGTAGGTGCATCCATCCGTGGTCCACCTGTCCAATCGTAGATCTGAGTGGATGCTCTGGTGGCCAGTGTGGTATTTAGTCATGATTTGTGCCTCTAGATGTTGTGGCGTGAGACGTTTCGACGGGCAACGTACACTACAAACGACGGCGCCAATGACAACAGGTGAGGACTAGCTACTGAGGTAGCCAGGCGCACGAGCATCACAGAGAAAAAAGGAGGGCGGTTTGCCCCAGGACCAAAACAGCCCGTGCCCTTGCCCGCAAAATACATGTACTGTGTGGGTACTGTGGTGCTGGTGGTACGGGGTACGGGACTGTGTGGATCAAAGCTTCTATCCACGACCGGATTCCCGCAGCTTGGCAGGGCAGAGATGATGCTTGTCACGCCCAGAGCAGAGCCTGATTGGCCTGTGCCTGGTTCCTGCATCTCAGACCCACCCTTGACAGCTACTACCTAGGTAGTTATAAGAACATTGTGTAGACTGCCAGACTGCCCAGAGTAATTTAGTGGGTAAAATGGTGATGCTACCAATGACCCAATATGTCAAATGCCGAGAGAGAGGTTCACGCTAGGTGCCCTGCCTTGTTTTTTTCCTCTTCCCACAACCCCCTGCCCCTGACTTCATCTACCTAGGTACAGAGTGCAGTACAGAGTACAACTTTCCAAGTCCCTGTGTGCCGTCTACAGAGCTATGGAGTATACAGTATTGGATCACTCTACATGATAAATAACCCAGTCTATTTCAAACCTAATGACCGTCTTGTTTGTCATACAACAGCCACAGTGTACCTAACATCTCCATACAGCTGCATGGGTAATAAACAGCATTACACTTACTAGTAGGTGGCCCGCCCTCCTGTCATACCTAGGTAGATAGGTAGCTAGGTAAGCTTCCATGTCCCTGTCTCTTGGATCCGTGCCAGCCAGCATCCAAGTTGTCGACCTGCCTGCCTGCATCTGGAGTACCTACCCAGGTAAGTAGGTATCTATCTCCCAGGTGCAGAATCCACCTGTTTGGCCACATCCCACTCCCCCTTCCAGATGTTGTGCCCTTTAGCAGCAGGGCCCAGACCTCGGGACCTTGCAAGGCAGGGCGCATCGCCGACAGACCTCCCCTTCACTTCCGGTCCCGAGCCTGCAACATGGTCAGTCGTTCTCTTTTGACCCATTCCAGATGTCCCTGTCCTGAGGGCCCACACAGTGACACTGCAGGACCACTCCTTCAAAAAGGTCACCAGTCTCCCTCGACCTTCTCTACCTCCCTCCGTCCACATCTTCCCTGACACCTCACAAGCTGTCTTTTCTTTCCTTGCGTCTTTGACAGACAGCACTCATTTCCCATTGCATTGGACTGCAGTTGCGAGCCCCTCAAGCATTTGACTTGCCCTCCTTTGACCCTCTTCTCGGCACGAGGCACTCCTTTCTCTGTCCCGGCTTGGCCATACCAAATTACAAAACACCAGACAAAGCAGTCGCTTGCCCTCGTGCTGAATACCAGTCTCATTCGTGGCTCTCTCCTTTGGCCCGGATAGGCAACCCACAGCAACCCACTCACTCATTTGCTGTCACAACTCTCAAACAACACAATGCTCACCAAGACGTGCTTCGCGCTCGCTTCGGCTGCGCTCGCCAGCAACGGTGCTCTCGCCCTGAACCACCGTCACCGCCACGGTCACGAGCAGAAGCGTGCTCTCATCTACGAGACCACCGAGACTGTCACTGATATTGACTGGGTCACTGTCACTGTCGACCCAAACGGGCCGGCCACCGCCGCTCCCATCTTTAAGCCTACCTCCGCCTCCAGCTCCTCCACTGCTGTCGAGGCTACTCCCGACGTTCCCAGCATCGCCCACGCCGCCGCTCCTCCTTCATCTTCGTCGTCGTCGGTGCCCATTGTCGTCCCGACTCCTACCATCCCTACACCAAGCCCGGCGGCCCCTACTACTTTTGGCACCAGCGTTGCCTCCCCGTCTCCTGCAACCCCGTCTCCTGCCACTCCGTCCCGGGTTTTTGAGACCCCTGATGTTGCGGCCGTGGCCGCGGCACCTCCCACATCTCCGTCCTCGCCCTCGTCCTCGCCCTCGTCCTCGGCTGCGGCCGCTGCTACGCCTGCTGTGGCTTCCTCTTCTACCAACAAGCGTGGTGCTGCCTACAACGTCGCCAGCCTGATCTCCCCCCTGGTCGGCACCGGCAGTCGCATCAGCTGGGCTTACAATTGGGGCCAGGTGAGCGATGGGCTGGACAAGGTCGACAGTTCCCTGGAGTATGTCCCCATGCTGTGGAGCAACAGGCAGGACTTCATTTCCACCTGGGACTCCAATGCCAAGACGGCCATCAGCAACGGTGCCAAGAACTTCCTTGGCTTTAACGAGCCCGACAACGCAGGCCAGGCCAACATGGATCCGGCCAGCGCTGCTTCCGCCTACATCCAGTACATGGCTCCCCACGCGGGATCCGTCCGCCTCGGCTCCCCCGCCATCACCAACAGCGGTACCGACGGCGAGGGTGTGAGCTGGCTGAAGAAATGGGTCAGCGCGTGCAACGGCCAGTGCAAGTTCGACTTCTGCGCTGCCCACTGGTACTCCCCGGCGGACAACAGCAACTTCCTCCACTTTGTCATACAGGTCCATGAGGCTTGCGGCACCGACAAGACCGTTTGGATCACCGAGTTCGCTCCCACTGGGGCCGACGACGCCACCATCTCCTCGTTCCTCAAGGACGTCCAGGACGCCCTTGACAACAACTCCACCTACAGCTTCGTCGAGAGGTACTCATACTTCTACGTTGCTGATGGCTCCCTGGTCACCGGTACCTCACCCAGCAGCTACGGCAACACGTTTGCTTACGGCTCCTGATTGATCTGCGGCTGGCTTACGGTGTCTTTTGCTCTTTGCCTTGCCTTTTTTTCCTCTTTTTTTTGCCCCCTTTTTCTTTTCCTACTTTCTGCTTCTTTTGGTCTCGGGGTCACTGGCGTTCGACAGAGCTCCTAAACTCGGGGTTGGTCTACGCGGTGATCAGGGTGGGATTGATGTCGGAGATACCTTAGGCCCCGAAGTCGGGGTCGAAAAGCTCTTTACTTCTTGTACATATATAAAGATTTTACTTGTTCGATTCTTTAGGCCCTATTGCGGATCTAGAAAGGATATCTTAATGGCAAGAGCGCAAGGCTCTTGCCAACGTCATAGCTGGTTGGTGCATTACAGCAAAGACACGGAACACCTGAAGAGTTTGCCTGATGTTACTCGACGTCGGGTTTTGGAGACATGTTCAATTCTCAGACACCGACGATCCACGATGACTTTATGCCAGTAATGAAAATTGCATTCAGCGTTGCCTATTAGCTTGATGCCTGCTCTCTTTCTTTGCGTGAAAGTCTATTGCCACCCTCGACCCCTTTAACCCGGAGTTACAATTCCCGGTAGAAGACTCGATGATAGAAGAGTAATTACAAAATGTAGGCCCACAATGTCAACAAAACCAACACTGATATCGATTCCCGTCACAGTCGCGTGCGTGACCAGGTCGCCTGGTGGCCTTTCAGATCTAATTTGAAGTCTCGGCTGTCGATGACAGCGGCATCGAATCCACCACAATCCATCATGTTTGAGCCTACCTAGGTACCTACTTAAGTAGGCAAGACCGATGTACCATACGTACATGTATTCTTGTTCCCCAATAGCTGACAGACCAGGGTCTATCTACCTCCAATATTCCGATGAGTGTGCCCGCAGTTGCGGCAGCACAAGCTCCAGTCGCCCCCGCCAGTACTCGTGCTCCCCTCCGGCGTCACGGCGCCCGGGTTCGAGCGCGGCGTATATCCGCCGCGACTCCAGCCGGAACGCCTTGACCCGCGCCACCACGTCCTCCATGGCCCGCAGCTCCGCTTTGGTGGGCAACCTGACTTTGGTGGTGGGACCCGGCAGCATGATCGCATCCCACGCGCGCTCGAATATGAATGAGCCCGGCGGCACGCCGGCGACAACATGGCATGGCGTCGCGGGGCAGACGTCGACGCGGTTGGCCGCGTCGCAGACGTTCCTCATGTACTCGTTGATAGCGGCTGGTTTGTCCGGGCCGATGACACCTGATCCGACCCAGACTGAGACGGGCTTGGGGGGCTGGTCGCCGTCGCCACCTGCGGTGAGGGTGAAGCTGACCTGCTCGTCTCTCGCCTTGTTGAAAGGGTAGTCGGTGATTGGTTCAGTGGTGGTGGAGAGCCCATTGCGATGGGTATCAACGGCATTCACCCTTGCCGTCTCAGTCGAAAGTTCCGTCACTCTAGACGTGACAGACGAGGATGATGGGTCCCATGCGCCCTCGAAGAACGAGAACGCTTCCGCGCCCTCTTCCATGAATGCTGCCAAATCTGGTCCATCAGTCTCGGCATCGAGAGAACCGAGATCGTCCTTGGCGTCCGGCGCAAATTCTAGTCGGATGTGGCGGAGACCCCGCAATACAGGCGGACCTCGGAAGGGCAACTGGGCTCTTGTCCTCTCGATCCCTTGCTCCTGAATGGCGACAAGGCGCAGGAAGTTGGCCAGCCGTTGGATGACGACACCAGTCGAGTAGCGCGGGATCATAGAGATGGTGAGTGAGTATAGGCGCGGGTTCATGTCCGGTGCGAATGTCTGCGGATAGGCGAGGTCGAGTCTCTCACGCATGTGTGTCTCGGCCAACCACAGGTTATTCAGCTCGCCGGTGCTTCGAGAGTCGAGAGTCGGGGTGTTGGTGATCAAGGAGTGGTGAATCTTGAGCACGCGCAGGTTTGACGATACGACGGGGCGGAAGAGGTACGCAGCACCCGGGAGCGCATACGAGGTGGCGGCCTTGGAGAGGAAGGGCGCTTTGCCCTGCCAGACAGAAGTGTAGGAAGACGGCAGCGATGTTCGATCGCATGCGAAGTGCTCAATGTGACCAAGGGACTCGCTAAGAAAAGCCTTGACGGCAGATGCGCTGAGCCTGAGCTCGTTGAGATGCAAGTGCGTGATGCCTGCCTGTGGAGGCGGCCAATAAAGCCTTTGGTGTTGGGGATGTAGTGCATCAGGCAGTTCTTCGCCTTGAGCGCCTGCCAGAACCCTGACTGCGTCCTCTGCTGCGTCGCCTCTGATGCGTTCCTGACCCCTAGATCGGCCACGCAATCCGACTCGACCCTGTTCGCCGGCGGGATCCCCATCTCCATCCACAGAGCTGTAGGTTGGGGGATCCGCAAGGTATCGCTCAGCAGACGAAAATGTGGCGCTCCGATCAGACTCGTCGATGAAATACGGTCCACGGTTGGCGCGGGCATGGCCAGTCTCAGAGACCGGTCTTGTTTGTCCTTCAACGTGGAAATGATTGTTCGACGATAGCCTAGTATTTGAGTAGGCAGGAAGGCTATGTTCCAACAGCATTCGCACAAAGTTGTCGGTGAGACCGTCGTTGCCGGAAACGTCAAGACTCCATAGCCGCGTGCCAAATTCACGCACGATCGCCCCAGCAGCCGAATCGGTCAGGTTCTTTTTCGCGAGCTTTAAGATGCGGAGGTGTGGTAGTTCATGAGAGGTAAGCGCCCCTTGTTTTCCCAGAGTCCCAGGGGTGTTCGACATGTCGAGATAAACCAAGCCACTTAGCCATTGGTCGCCAAAGAACCTTGCTGGAAGTGACGTTCCACAATTTGCGATGCTGATTAGGTGGATCTTGTCCAGGGAAGAGACGGTGCTCGACCGGAAGGCAGGCTTGGATAGCTTAGAGAGGTTCGGCTGCGGGTGGCCATCGAGCAATAAGCAGCGCAGGTTGGGGAGCCGAATCGCGAGCTCCTGAAAGCTCGTATTGTATGCATCTTGGTATTCTTCCAGTCCAGGAGTGGGGGAGAAGCCACGGAAGTCCACAATGGCTACCATGGACGCTGTTGCGGTGTCTACTTGTCGTACACGGGCAAGAAACCTCGAGTACCAACGGTAGTCTTTATGAGACACGTCAACCGCTCTGTTTTGGTAGTAGTACCAACGAGCAGTAATGATTGGGTGAATTACTTACCATAGGCCGTGTCGCGATTCAATCTGCGCACAACGGCAAGAGGATCCTTCCAAGCTCGTGGGGCAAAAAGCCTGTGGAATTTCCGAGAAACGCAGCACAGGCTCTGGTAATCCGAGGCATCGACATAGGGTGCTACCAGCTCGAGCCACTGCTTCTTCCCGGTAGCATCCTGATATGAGGGTAGTTGCTCCATGATGAGCGATAAAAAAAAAACCCTCAGATAATAGCCAGCCAGGTAATGGAAACGAGTTATGTGTTGAAGAAAATGCCCTTCAAGACAGGCTGCCGAGGGTGTGCTTGAAGGGGTTGAGAATCAGGGCTGGTCATGAGAACCGTCCATCTCAAGGCAAAAACACCAATATTATCCCCAGTTTCTCAGAAGAAAGGGTGTCGAGAGGTGCCTGAGATGTAGTAAGTGAGCCTTGCCCGGTGGGGGAGGGGGGAGAGGGGGAGAGGGGGAGGCGGGACCGTGGTTGGGAGATTTAAAAGGATATGTGAGGAGCAGGCTTTCTGTGACAGTGTCTGCATTTCCCCCCATGAGAAAGACAGGAGGACGAAATGGAAGGGAGTTTCGAAATAAAATGTTCAGAAGAGATACATTATGTGTGTTCGTGGATTTGGCTTGACACTTGACAATGAATTGCCGACTTGACATGGGCGTCATCTTTACCTTGGCTGTGAGGCTTAGTGATTAGGTATGTACTTGAAGCGGGTACCTACCCTAGGGTAGGTACTGTGTAGGTAGGCTGATTTACACTGGATTGGCTGCAGTCACCACAGTGCAACTTCAACCACGCCACATCCGATGCTGGAAAAAGAAGAGCAGGACCAAGAATAAAAATTATAGGCAAGTGCCACCAACCTGTCTTGTATTTGTATGGTCTGCTGGGGTCTGCCTACCTACAAGAATGAGGGCCTTCTCATGTATGCCGTCCTGCTCGTGAGAAGGAACTGGGTATCAAAATACTTCCGGTAGGAATACCAGAAGAGGGGCATCGGAGCAAAGGAAAGAAAGTGCAATAAGGTGTGCCAAGACACGGTCGACTTTTGAAGCCCAAACTCCTCCCAGCTGAAGCAAATATATACAGATTCAACGGCATAACTCAATGCCGGATGAGGATACATGTAGCGTATCTCGCAAATCGTCCCGAGCCACTCAAGACCGAGTAGCAGCAATTGCTTGTCCCAGAATCTGGAGCCCCTCCTGGATCTCTTCCTCAGAGATGGTCAATGGAGGCACAAAGCGGAGCGTGTTGGTGCCCGCTGTAATCACGAGGAGTCCCCTCTCGCGGGCGGCCTTTACGATGGGGGTTGGGTCCTCGGTGAGCTGCAGGCCGAGTATCAAGCCACGGCCCCGAATCTCGGTGATGAGATGTGGGAATTTGTCCCGCAACTGTTTGAAGCCGCTGGCAAAGACGGCTCCTTTGGCTACTACATCCTGTTGCAGGGCTGGATCTACGAGTCTGTTGACAATGTAGTGTGCCAGGCGACACGCAAGAGGGTTGCCGCCAAAGGTGGTACCGTGGTCGCCCACCTTGATCTTGTCGGCGACATCCTTGCTCACAAGTACAGCACCAATTGGGAAGCCGTTACCCAGTGCTTTGGCCGTGGTCAGAATGTCTGGGTGGGCCTCCTTAGGCAGCCTGGCATGGGCCCAGAACGTGCCAGTCCGCGACAGACCACACTGAATCTCGTCATAGTGCAGGACGGCGCCAACCTCCCTGCACCGCCTGGCCAGGGCAACCAGGAACTCGTCGCTCGCCACCTGAACACCACCCTCACCCTGGATGGGCTCGATAATGACGCCGCAGGTCTTGTCCGTCACGAGATCCTTGATGGCAGAGATGTCGTTGTAGTCTCCGTACTTGAAACCTGGGACCATGGGAGAGAAGGGTTGCTGGTACTTGGGGTTAGGTGTCGCCGACAGACTGCCCATGGTCCGCCCGTGGAAGGAGTTGTTGAAAGAAACGAACTCGTGCTTGGCGCCAGACGGGTCGAGAATCTTGCCAACCTTGCGTGCAAACTTGATGCCAGCCTCGTTGGCCTCGGAGCCCGAGTTGCAGACGAAGACGGAAGCAGCGTCACGCATGGAACCCGATTCCAGGGTCTTGTCAACCAGGAGCTTGGAGAGGGCGCCGGTCCAGGGGTTATAGTAGAGATTAGAGGCGTGGACGAGGGTCTTGGCCTGGTCTGCAATTATCCTGGCGAACTCGGGATCGCAGTGTCCCAGGGCGTTGACCGCGATGCCGGATGTGAAGTCGAGGTAGCGCCTGTTCTCAACGTCCCACAGGTAGGAGCCTTGACCCTGGACGAAGACTGGCGGGGGCCGGGCGTAGGTAGCGACCATGTAGGGGGCATGGCCGTCTACCAGGGCGGCGCTGGGCGAGTCGGCGGCGGGATCTGGGTTGGGCAAGCTGGCATCTCTCTGCGGGGAGGAAAGTTGTTAGCGGGGGGGCCAGCCGAAGCTCCACGTTAATGGCACAGGCTCACAGCTATGTTCTGCTGGACATGTGAGCCCAGATTGCTGGCTGGGGCAGCTGAAGCCTGCGAGTAGGAGCGCAGCCTGGCTGGCAGGGAACAGGAGGAAGAGGAAGGGCGACAAGGGCGACAAGGGCGACAAGGGCGACAAGGGCGACAAGGGCGAGCAGCCAGGCCAGCGGCGGCCCTGGAGATTCGAGCCCGAAAAGCCATTGTCGGAAATAGCGTCGAATTGGCTGTATGCAGGAGGGAGGAAGAGAAGGCGAGGGTTAAGAGGGCGAGTGGCTTCTACTGTGGGTTTTGTAGAGACGGATGAGTCAATGCCGTTGCCGGGCTGGCGCACAGGTAAATGTCGCGAGCGGTGCAGTACGAGTCTTCCAAGGTTGTTGGCAACGGCGCATCAGTCATACCACAGTACGGAGTAGATAATAAGTCGAGCAGAGACGAGAGCCCCGATTGCGGTCCCTTCAGTCCCTGGTGAAATTTTCTCGGAGTAGTCAATGCGGGGGGAGCTGTCCCTCCAGGACCCATGTCGGCTGAAGGGCCGCGCCCCAGCGTGCCCCCGGATCCGCTCCGAGCGTGCGGGCCCATCCCTATGCTCTGCATCTGTCCAGGAACTGGACCAAGGTACTATTATAATCAATAAGTAGATGGTAGGTCAACATGCTTTCTCAGATTCTCTCGTTGTTTCGGTCGGAACCAGATTGTCGGCGTGGGGCGTGGGTCGTGTAGCGACTGACTCGGGGAGGCTACTCTGTAGAGTCTGTGTGTGTGAGGCTTGCAAAGGTGGCTCGTTGTCATCGTCACATGCCAGGCTCCAAAGTCGTCGACCTCGATCATTTCCATGTCCATTTCCAAGAGAGACAAAAAATTTGGGGTGACCACTATCAACTAGGGACAGTGCAATCAATTCCAGCATGCCGGCGTGCTGTCACTGGAGGCTGTGTCAAGCAACGGTAAGACGGTGTCATCAAGTCGGTCAGTCAGTCAGCTACTTAAGTACTTAAGTACGTACTGTGTAGGCTGGGTCCAGTATGGGTCTCGCTCCCTTTATGCGACAGTCACATGCAAAACTGTCAGGTCCAATCCTACTTCGTCTGACGTCCAGTAGTCTTCTAACCCCCGTAGTCCAGGTCCTCCCGGCCGAAACATCCTCACCTGACCTGACCTCGACATCTTTATTATCGTGATCTGGCTTGTTTGATTTTCTCTCTACCTTCCCTTGGCTGTCCAATCTCTCAAGTGCGCCTAATACCAACCACCACGTGCCGTCTTCTTGTGCCGTGTTGCTTGCCCGGCCACTTTGTCTCCGTCCCTGGCCACATTCACATTCACATTCACATTCACAAGCCCAACCGTACCTCCGTTTCCTCGTCTGGTGCCAGGCATGGCTATCTGCGCCGGCTTGCGGCCTACCTGAATGCTGTCTTATCCTACCTATCACTGACCACCTGGGCAGCGGGCCTTGAAACATTGCAAGACATATCCCGCTAGGCGATCATCGTCTTCCATTACCCGTGTTCCCAAGGAGCATCCAGAATCGCGTGGTCCAGACGCAGCATCTGATTATTCAAGCACCATGTTAGACCACGTCCTTGGACGGCCGTCTGCCAAGTCGCGGAGACTTCAGGTCCTGGCTGTGCTCGCCTTCTGGTCGGCGTACCTCTTCAAGTTGGTCAACCTCATCCTCGCACTTCCTCCACCTCCTCCACCTCCTCCACCTTGTCTGTCCGTCCTCGTCTGACACGATAGCAGAGGCCATAAACACGGCCCTCCACTTGTGCGGCTCTACTCGAAGCTCTGTTCCAGGAAGCTAACAGCTTGGCAACTCGTCGTCGTGACCATGACATTCCTCTATGCGGGCCGCAATTTCAGTACTCTGGTCGGTCTGGCCAGCCCAGAGCCGCTATCCAACATGTACGACCCGGCCTACTTCCGTGCCACTTGGATCTTGACCGCTCTTGACGCCGGATTCTGGACCGCCATGAAGATCAGGTCCAAGTGGCTGAGGGACTTGTCGAGCGTCGTCTTCTCAGTCTTCTACATATTCGCCGCCGAAAAGGCCGACGAGAAGGTGCGCAAGGTTCGGTCAAACCTGACCGTCGAGCACCTGAGGATCAGCTGGAATAAGGGCATCAGCCCATACATAGACTTCTTCCAGAAGCTCATGCGCCCGCGATATTCCCGCTGGCCCCCGCGCGCCATTCGCATCCCGAGGCCGTCCACCAGTGACTACAAGGAACCCGTCGCAGCTTGGCTATATTTTGACGGACCACTATCAGAGCTGGAGCATCAGAATAGGGTCGTGCTGGACCTGCCAGGGGGCGGCTTCGTCGCCATGGACCCCCGCTGCAATGATGACAAACTGCTCTCGTGGGCGTCCAAGACGGGCCTTCCTGTGCTCAGCATAGATTACCGCAAGGCGCCCGAATACCCGTTCCCCTACGCCTTGAATGAGTGCTACGACGTCTATGCCACCCTCATCAAGACCCGCGGGCGGTGCATCGGCATGTCTGGCAAGGAGACGCCCAATGTCGTTGTCACTGGTGACAGTGCAGGGGGCAACCTTGCGACCGCCATGACTTTGATGATAATCGAAAGTGGGCTCTTCCCATCGAGTCACTTTCAGGGGCAAGCCGGCCTGCCGATCCCTGATGGTCTGGTCCTGTTCTATCCGGCACTTGACATGAACATTGGAAACTGGATGTCTGACGAGCAAATGGCCTTGATCCAAGACCGGAGAATGCGGTCGACGAACAAGGCCATTGCTCGCCGCAAGAGTATGCAATACAACAATCTCGTAGGAACACCGCACCACTCTGACGACGAGCACGATTCGCCGAAATATGTTATTCACCCACCAGACGATGGAAACAAGGAGACGAAGCAGCTGGCGAACTCGGAGGGAACTCGCACGCCGCAGCCCGAATACGCCCATGCCACCCCGACGAAATGGAGCGAAACACGCCGACCGTCACTGCCAGAATCGCCGGCCGGCAGTAAACGGGCTGGCAGTAGCTCGTACCATTCAGAGCCCCTTCAGACCAGGCTGGCAATGTCTTCGATGCTATCCTACTTCAACGACCGCGTCCTCACCCCTGAAATGATGCGCGCCATGATTATCTTGTATATTGGCCCGCACAATCGGCCAGACTTCAGTCAAGACTACTTATTATCACCCATACTTGCCCCTGACATGCTCCTCGCCCGCTTCCCAAAGACATACTTCCTGACAGGTGAGCGCGACCCACTCGTGGACGATACTGTCATTTTCGCCGGCCGCCTGCGCCGCGTCAAAGCCGCCATGTATGCATCGGGAGGGCAAAGGTTGGATTATATAGAGTCGGACGCCCTCGCCGCGGGGTTCAACGACAAGGATGTTGCAGAGGTGAACCTGATACCGGGCACGTCGCACGGGTTCCTGCAATTCCCGACCATTTACCCCCCGGCGTGGAAGCTCATCGACCGCTCCGCCGGGTGGATCGAGGAGGCGTTTGCGTCTGGTGAGAAGCGCGAGCGCGAGAGCCGGCGGCGCACGGCCAAGAAGGTGGCCGAGAGCTCGGGGAGGCACCACATGCGGGCCGAGTCGAGTGGCGACGAGGGGCTGCTGGAGATTGGAATGACCAGGGCGAAGGCCAAGCCGGCGTCGAATGGCGTCAAGACCAATAGCAAGGACGGTGCGGCTGTCGAGGCTCAAAAGGCCAAAGCCGGCGAGGCAGATGGCGAGGGCCCTGACAGGAAAGGGAAGAGGAGAGGCAACGGCCGTGCTAAGAAGGACCCGCTCAACAGGCTGGCCAGCTCCGACGATCTCCTCGGGCGGAGGATGCACGGCCTTGCCGGTGGCTTGACTGGCCTGGCGGAGGAGGACTGAAGGGTGGGTATGACTCTCAGCGTGGAACCGAATGAAGCATACGTCCGCGAGGTCTACGGTATTACAGAGCATTGCGCTTATACTGAGCCAGGCAACTTAGAATATCCTTGTTATTACCAGCACACATCAGCATCCTCATATTCTGTAAACACTTTAAGCTCGAGTCAAGAATTAGAACCACGCAGTATAGCCAACTATCTAGCAGAGATCGAGACGCAGTGGCTAACGCCAGTCAAGTCATTTTGTTTACTCAAACAATGGTGTGGGAATCGAGTCTTCTGAGGAGCTTTTGGGCCGTAGCCCACTCAAGTCTTGCATTTGTTCAGAAAGGCGCCGAGGAGGCCCCGCCCGAGGATCCAGCATGGTGTAGCAGGTTTTTGAGAAGCGAGCTCAGCTGCACGAATGGTTACAACTGGCGAATCTGCTCTCTTGGTGTGCGTTGGCACAGGTCGATCTGGAAGCAATGTGGAGGCCGTGGCGGCCGCGTAGGAAGACACCGGCCTGCCTGCCTGCTGGACGGTGATGTCGAGCCAACATCCCAGGTCCAATGATGCTGTGCTTTTTGGGCTTCTGCATCAGCTTGATGATTTGATCGTACTTGGGGGCCAGCAAGTTCCTTGGTCCGACGTACTTGTATGAACAGCGAGCGGGCGCTACAAACTTGAAAGTATCAAACAGCCAAACAGCCAAACAAACAGGACCTGCCTCAAGGAATTGGCTATTTTTGTCTAGCTGAGCAAATGCTATGGATCTGGATCCGTCAGCCCAGATTATTTACCTTTTTTTTTCGCTTAATTCTCAAACAGTGAGTTGGCAATCTCTGTGTGACCAATGCAGGCAGGCCTTGTTCAACCCTCCCCATGGCTTAGTATGCAGTAGGCACACACAGGAGCAGAAGGATGCTGTCACGAGCCATCGCCGGGCCGCAGTGAGGACGGCCCGCCAAAAAGACGGGCCGTGGCAAAAGCGCTCAAAACAGAGTGATGTCGTAATCATGTAATGTCTCGCATGGGCATGGAAGGGGTGGGTGGCGAGACCGCGGAAATGACCAAAGAAGGCGCCGATGTGCGCCTGGCTGTCTACAAAACCAGCCCTTTTTCACGCTGCCAAAACTGACAATGTGGTGATGTTGTATAATCAGGGATGAAAGCGATGGTTGATCGCTCTCCTCAGCAGAATGTGCAGACCGGGAGGCATCTCAGGCTGGGGGTCCCTAACACTTGGTGGTTGCTTTCAAGCCTCTTTTCTCCTGGGGCCCCCTAACACTGGATGTCTGGATGTCTGAGGGTTGGCCTCCTGCACGTAATGAGACATCCGGCTCGGATCAATGCAGACGTGGGCCCATCGATGTGCACCAGTTCGCACCAGCATGCAGGTGGTTGCAGAATCGTACAAGTGCCTGCAGAAGCGTCATGTAGTTTAAAATGACCTTACCCAGGCCTGCCAGGTGTCCAGGTGTCTCTGTTTGGTAATCCGGAGGGTGGCCCCGGCCTTTATCGGCACAGGATCAGAGGTTCATCGAGACAACTGCTGCAGTGGTGTTGCTTGGTTGGTCGATTCCCGCCCAGGGGTGTGGCTGTCACTGCAGCCAGACTGCCAGACTACCAGGCAGCTGCACGTCAACGACCCTCTCCTGCAAGGCACCCGCCAGTTCTGCCGGTCAGTCAGCCCAGTCTGTCGCACCACACAGGCATGTAGTGGCTGCTCGGTGCCGGCTGCAGCTGCTCATGTAAATCTCATGTAAACCTATGCGGTACGAAAATGTCCCACTTCCCAACATTGAACCAGATCGACGGAAAATCGAAGCGGCAGAGACATTCATTCCAGAGCGAGGACGCGCACCGCGTCTTCCCAGCGGGAGCTTCATCTGCGACGCGTGTCGTTTGGGGGGACTATCGCCCCAGGCCAGTCAGTGCGGAAGGACGGCAGGACGGCAGGACGGCAGGACGTGTTAATGCCGGCAGGGCTGGAGGGCTTTTCTCCGAGCCCAAGTGGAATGGAGCGGTCGAACGAGGTTGGGCCGTGGGTGGGTGTCTCACTCAGCACAGTCTGCCGCTGTCTCGCCAAAGGGTTCGCGTTCACGAGGTCTCAGTTCGCGTCAGATGAGTAGAGAGAGCACGCGTCGCGGCATTTGCTGACGGAAGATGGGTAGGATGTTGTCTTGGGTGGGGAGGGGGGCGCCTACGCACAGCTCGTCGGCTGATGATGTGCTTTGATGACCGCACGAAAGAATGAGCCTCAGCTTTTGCTCCTGCCACCTGCCACCTGCCACCTGCCAGTCTCGGGTAGTCTCTTGTCAGTTCAGATCTCCGGTGCATACCCGGCCCTCACAACCAGTCGCACAGTGCCCACCATGTCTTACCCGGGAGTGATCCGAAAAACTGTCAGTCCAACATGATGTTGGGGAGGGGGGGGGGAGAAAAAGAAAGAAAGACAAAAAAAAAAAAAAGGGCAGGAGAGTGTGGCTGGACACCCTGTTTCGGAGGGGAGAAACGGCAGTGGGTGACGAGAGAGTTGTCCTTCAGTTGAGTGACTCTCCTCCCCGTCCGTGGCCCCAGCTGCGCTGAGGAATGATACTAGCTGGAGACGAGGGCGAACAGAACAAAGGAGCCGAGACGCAGCACGCAGCACGCAGCCTGGCTTAGCTGTACTGCGAGAGAAGCCAAAGCAGTGCAAGGCTGTGCAAGCCCCAGGACTGCTGGGAAGACGAAAAGCGTGCGGAGCAATAGAAATGGTCTTTTGCGATTCGATCTTGAGCATGAGCTGCGCAAGAAAAGTGGTATCTGACAGAATCCAGGACATGTACACCCCGCCACCACCCTTCCAGTCCTTTCCCAAGGCCTTTTGCTTAATGGCCATTTTCAACGCCTGTTGCTTTTGGGGACTATTCCAGTCCCACCACTTTCCCACCGCTTTTTAGTAACAGTGACGCACAGCTGGCTCCTAAAGTCATAGAATATATTTCGTACATAAAGTTTTGTGATGTGGACCTGTTGAGCGCTGGCCCCTGAACACCCCGACAAGACAGATAGATAGGTATTCGCCGGATAGATGGCGTGTCAACTACGACACATCCTGGAATATTACGAGTGCGTGTGTGGCGGTACGATGATACAAATTCGATGTGGGCAAATCCAATGGATGAGAGTAACGCGAGTGAGAACCAGTGAGAACCAGTGAGAACCAGTGAGAACCAGTGAGAACCAGTTGTCTTGATGTGCCCTTGTCCTGGCCTCATTTGATGCGCAGCGGCATGAGCTTGTGGGCCTCTCGCTACGAGTTCGGCTTGACCAGGCCTCGTGCAGACTTTGATAGAAGGCTGTCCACTGGTTTCATACCATCGCCTGTGCCTGGTGTCGTTGATCTGGTGGTAGTCTTCTTCTTGTTCTTCATCTTGCTTTGCATTTCTGCAAGCAAGATGGCAGCGCCGATTACGGGCCTTGTCCTACTGCCAGCAGACTTTTCAATGTGCCGCTTGAGGTGGTCTCGGAAATTGTCGCATCTACCGAACGTTTTGGGAATCTCGCAGAATTCACAGCGCCATTTTTCTGGGTTATCCGAATGTGCTCTGCCAGTTTGTCAGACTTTGCCAAAGGTGTTGAATTCAAGCTGGTGAATATGGTCATCACTCACTCGTTATAATGCCTCTTCAAATGCTCCTGCCTGGAATAGCTCTTGCCGTTACACTCGGGATATCCACACCGATGCCTATTCGCTGGGGCCTTGGAGACCTTGAAGCCTTCTTGCAGCGGGGGAAGCTTTCCTGGCACTTGCTTGGCCTTGGAAGTGCGACCCTTGCCAGAATATGTTTTGGGGAGGTTCTGTTGTAATAATGCAGACTTTTTCTGGGGCCCGTCCATGAAGATCCTCCGCCTGTTGTGTCCGTGAGAGCTCCCCAGGGGGCCAGGCGTTGGGGTTGTCATGGCTACCGCCGGTGAGGAAGTCCGTTCAAAAGTGACGGGGCTCCCATCCGCATGGTGCTGCCAGATTGCTGTCATGTCGCAGCCCTGGATATGGTTAACAAACAGTGGAGACGGAGTCGGAATCATGAGAGGATCCATGAAATTGTACGCGTCCATGCTGTGTGTTGGTGTGAAGTCCACATTGCTTTGGAATGCCGCTGCCGAGTTGTTGCCCCGAGACGGTGTCATTGGCAAACCGTGACAAAGCAAATTGGGAGCCACGGAAGATTTCATGTCCATAGCAAAGCAGCTAGATGATGATGTAGGCGAGGGCGTGAAGTTGTCGAACATCATGGATTCATTGCCGAAGGCAATATCAAAGTCCATGGGGTGCTGCGGAGTTGAGTTTCTGGGCGGGGGTGTGAGAGCATCGTATAGCGAGGAGGCTGATGAGAAACTCCCAGACGACGACGGGCAAGATGAAGAGTATGGTAGGGACTGGCTGTTGAAGCCGAAGGTGAAGCTGTCGTCCACGTCCATGTTATGATCGTATAGGTGAATTTCCTGGCTTTTACTGAAGGTCAAGCTGTCTGGGTCGAGAACTTCCTTGTTGGGCTGTCTCCTGCTTGTCATTCCAAAGGTCGGAGGAGTGGAGGCGAGTAAGCTGGATCACGACCCGAGGGGGTCGAGAAGGGATGTGATGGAGGAGTGCCAGGATGATATAGTCTGATAAGGTCAAGGGCACACGGATCCAAGGGATTGTCGAGCTTCACTGAACAGTGGCTTTTCGAACAGGGAGGTCGTCGGGCCCAATATAAGACTGCGCAGTGAGTTGAGCGGCTCATTGGAATGAAAAGCCTTAGCCACTGGTGGTTGTGCAATTCGTAAGGGGGGGGGGGCACACCCAAAGAAGACGCGGCAGACATAGGCCAGCCCCAATAGAGAATCGAGGTTGGGGCCTCGTCCAGACGTTTGAGCGAAACATCCACTACACACCCCTACACCAGCCTATTGCTTGCATGAAGCATCTGTTTTAGTCGGGACTTTGTAGTGCCCTTGGAGAGCAGATGGGCAGGCCGAGGGCAGGGTCTATCGATAGATCGGTGGTCCTTTGCAGCTCGATCAGAACCTCTGAGCGGCCAGACTACCTCACAGTACCCTGTCTGTTAACCAAAGTACAGCTCGCAGCCTATTCCCCCCCCCCTCCAGGGCGCGACACGGAGAAGTAGAGTCACGCCTGGAGAAGAAACAGGATGCATGAACCGGTAGATCTGCCCCACAGCGAGTATCGTCATGGTGGGAAACTGGAATGAAATTCACCTATACGGTAATGGCGCCTTCCAGAGCGGGCCTCACGACCATCAGTTGTGAGACACCGCGGTGGGTAGCCAAGCTTGACAGGCAGGACAGGGCTGGACAGGCTGGGCCCCATCGCCAAATTGCCTTCCGCAGTCTCCATGGACAATCTCGGCAGCTGGCCACGGTTGGGGCAGGCAGACAGTGCGAGGGCAGGTTGCTCGCCATTGGAAGACTGCTGAAGCCTCCAGGCCGCCCGCCTGTGACGCTAGTGAGGCTGCGCGAAGTTCACGGGTACCATGTAGGTTGATAGACGTCGAGCTGGGGCAACGACGGAAAAGCAAGCATCCTCGGACGTAATTGGAGCTGCCGTGCCGCAGCCGCTCTTGGACGAACTCGTGTGAGGCCCAGGTGATCAGCTCGTCGTGCTCGACGTCGATTACTTGCGCGGGGTTGCGAAGAAGGGCTGTCAAACGAGGAGGCGTCTTCTCGTCCTGTTTGCGACGCTGTAAAGGCGCCGTTGAGGAATTGCTGGCTCTTTGTTCACAGAGCCGCACACCGACGACCGGACGGAACAACCCCGTCAAGATGGGCTTGAACCATTAACCGTTTGAGCCGGCCGGACAGTAGTAGTGGTTGGTAGTAGTGCTGTATTTTGCTAGTCGCCGTTATGTGCTGCTCGACAGACTGGCCGCGAGGGCAGGAGGCCGGGCAGCTGCACTTGAGCCTGCCGTTCCTGGGGAGCCTTGTCTCGAGCCTTGTGTCTCCCTGCATCTGGGACCTTGCAGAATGATCTTGGTCACTTGTCTGTCATTGTTCTCTGTCGAACACATGCGCCCCCAAGTGACAAGTCCAAACAAGCCTCTCTGCGAAGCACCTCTGACTCTGAGTAACTTCCTTGATCCTGGGTCCCGCATTTGTGCGCAGCGGGTCTGCTGTGTACTCCGGGGTGACAGACTGACAGACTCCAGAACTGGCATATCAAAGCCAGGAAGCAGCCTGTCCCTTGGCCTGGTGGTCGCATTGTAGACATCTCCAGCCCTGGCCGAGTTCTGCTGTGGTCAAGAGATTAGATTGGATCGAGCGAGCACAGACACAACCGTTCAGCCCATTTGAGCCCCCCCTGTGAAGATCACAAATCTCCGTGCCGGGCGGGAGAGACGACGAGACTTCGTCCAAGAAGATCGGCATGTCGGCCGTGTGGTGTCTACCTAGGTAGTACGGTATGTAGAACCTAGTTTAGTACTTAGGTACTTAAGTATGTACTACACTTTCCTGCCCGTTGCTGTGTGGCTCGAGCGACCCCTGCTTGTCAAGCAGCTTTTCGCCTTTCTACATACTTATGATATGTCAACCGCCATGCCATATCAGCCCAATCCAACCCCAGCGGAATCTTTCTGCTGGAAGTCTGCTTCGAGACGATGGCCTCACCAACCATAAGGAGAAAAGGAAAAGTCATGAGCAATGCACTTTTGTAACTTTGTCCCTAAATCCTCCCTGTAGGGTGAGTGAGTCCTTACTTACCATTGGACTTGTAGGGTAATTTTTGAGACATGCAAAGCAGAATCTCGGCCGTCGGGTACTATGCAACCCCTACCCGCGGGACACCCCCACCTTCAAGACTACAAAAAGTCCTTATTACCACTAAAACTCAACGTTTTTACTTATACCTAGCTTACTATATAAAATACTATAAACTCTAGTATTTTAATAAATTAGTAGTCTAGTAGTTAATAAAGCCTTTAGTTAAAAGTTTTTCTATTTTACCGCCCTAGGTAGTATAGAATTTTCAATCTCCTTAGCTATACTTCTAAGGTAACTTTACTATTCTTTCTCTATAGAACCTATATATATCTTCTCTTACTATATTACTAAATAGTTAAAATAAAGCCTAAAAAATACTCTTATAATAATAAGGCTAATACTATTTATAATATTATAGAAGAGGGTATATCCTTAGGGGTTACTATAGCTAAGTATAATATACTAAAGTAAACTATCTCTATATATATATAAGGCTAAATACTAGTAAAAGAAACTATATAACTAGCTACCTACCTTACTTACCTTAAAGAAGAAAGGGTTATTAATTAAATTCTACGCTAAGAAAGACTTAGATTTATACCTATAGCTAGTATAGTATATTCTATAGTAGCTAGCCTCTTTAAGTAAAAGGGTAATATTTAGCTATTAGGCTATAAGTAGCTTAAGGGCTTTAAAAAGTAATATAATAGTATTAGTACTAAAATTAGCTAAAGATAAGAGAATTTAAAGTTTACTTTATTTACCCTAAAGGCTATCAAGTAGTTTTTTAATATTTAAGATGGAGAATATAACTAGATTAAGCTAGAGTTAACTATAAATATAGATAAAGGAGGTATTATAGTAAGCTTTAGTTAGTTACTCTTCTAGAATACCTTAATAAGTATTTTAACTAACTTCTCTATTCTTTATAGGATTTAATTCCCTAGTACTTAAGTATAAAAAAACTAAGGAAACCTTCTTACGCTCTAATTAAGGCTATAGCTAGATAACTATAATTAAAGCTACCTCTACTACTAGGTATCTATTTAAGCTAGTAGTTATTTTTAAAGGACAAGAACTCTAAGCCTAGTAGTTTAGGTAAGAGTTTTCTAAAATTACTATATAGTATATTATTACTAGTCTAAATAGGTAAACTACTAATAATATTAGTATTAAGTAGCTAAAGACTTACTTTATTTTATAAATTAACTAAATTTATACTAAAAATAGTATAGTTAATAAAGGAAGAGCTACTTTATT
Organism: Diaporthe helianthi; assembly: GCA_001702395.2. Classification (NCBI taxonomy): domain Eukaryota; kingdom Fungi; phylum Ascomycota; class Sordariomycetes; order Diaporthales; family Diaporthaceae; genus Diaporthe; species Diaporthe helianthi. The sequence continues at coordinate 21,017 of MAVT02000787.1, forward strand.
AATTCTTAATAAGTATAGCTCTTATATTTCTATATATTTCCCCTATCCTCTTTATAAATAATAGGCTAGTTAACTAACTAGTTTATAGGAAGAGTTTATATAGGAATACGTTTTAGCTAATATTTACTATTATTACCTACTAGTACATTATTCTTATAGCTTATAACCTTAGTATAATAATCTCTTTAATATTAAAAAGTAAGCTTATTAATAAGAATTAGATAAGTTAAGCTCTTTAACTAATATAGCCCTAGTTAATAAGATTAACTTTCTTTACTATTTATTAGCTATAAAGAAGTCTATTATAGTAAAGTATATTTAGTTAGCCTTTTAAATTATAGGTATTTAGCCTATTAGCTA